>JAWPHD010014203.1:0-62907 GCA_037043455.1 Cyrtodaria siliqua | reverse complement strand
ATTTGGAAATTCTGTAAGTTATCTTTTTCTTATAATTTCATTTGCATATCTAGTCAAGGACGTAGCTAGAATGTTCAAAAATGTACATAAAGAGGCATATTATGCTAGGCGGGTCAGGGGGCGTGCTCCTGTCGTAGATAATGTGATGCCTTTCCTAACATTTTAAATAGCTATTTTGACGCTGATATTTTGATGATTTAGCATAATTCTTTGAATTTTCATGGAAACCTGAATAAGAAAACAGGTTCCCCTATACACTCTCGCTCTCGTTTTAATAGCAGTTTTGTACATTTTCTTATTTTTATTTGTGTAGGCAATGTGTACGCAGCTGCGTTCAGGTTACTAAGCTACGCTCATTAATATTGTTTAGTTAATTCACATGTTCTATATAGCAGCACTTATCGCTACAATATATGTTTGAGTCTATCACGTGGTAGTAGTGCGAGTTGAATCAGTGATCCTCCATTTAGACATTTTGAATCGAATTGAATGTTATTTAACTGCTCATCAACACAGTATAGGTTATTTAGAGCCGCCCCAGAGGGAGGGGAAGGATACATAGGAATCCGGGAACCTGCCATTCTCTTATTATCGAATAGATTCCTATGGTTCTTTAACGTGCTCGGAGGATAGACCGATACACGGGACCGCCCGGTTTACGTCCCCATCCGACGGACGGGGCTAAGGGTAAGTGTCTTGCCCAAGATCACACCGACGGAACTCAGTGGCACCACGGAGGATTGAACCCGGGGCCTCCGGTTACAAATCCGCCGCGCTACCGACTGCGCCACGCCAGCCCTTTTCGACATTTTGGCTATCACAATTTATCAAATTTTGCCAATGTAATGATTTCCTCGTTACTAATTTATTTATTTTGAATCAACTGCATGTGTTCATTCAGTATTATATACTTTTCATTCACATTGGTAGCATTTGCCATGAATATGTATGTGTTTATACTTTCTGATGTAGGTCAGTTTATTTAGATATGAAGCACAGGCAACCGTATCATAGTGAGGACCCACCCCCCCCCCCCCCCCCCCCCACTCCCTCCCCCCAACACCCTCTCTGCACCCCACCCCCGAATATATGTTGTGTGGTCAAATTAATACCGAAATAGCCGATAATTTTTTTTTTGCATTTTCATTGATATCGTTATTGTGCAGTGCTAGATTTCCTTGACAATGGATATAAATGGAAAAAATGATGAAACCAATTTGTTTTGTTGTCACCTGGTCTCTTCCGACTTGACCTTCACCTCGTTAGGAAAACACTTCGTGAGCGTCTGGATAAAAAACTAATCAAGGAAATTAGGATATCCGCGTTTTACATTCCGGATAGAAAGTATTTTCTTGCATTCGGGATAAGGCTTTCGGCGTTTTACTTTGAATTGAATTGGGTTTTAAGGCGCACTAACACATGAAAGGTTATATGACGCCTAACAGGAATGAAAATGCCAGGCTCATCCTCCACTAACATCAAGATAAAATATGTAAAATGGGCCAAGAACCTTCTTACCTGCAGAACAAACATTAACACATGGTCCTAACATTTAATAACAGAGAACTGTGAGTTGTATTCACTAATGAAAAGAAAACTAATCAATCACGAACAAACACTAACACATGGTCCTATACCCTCTGTAGTCTATAACGTTACATTGTATTTACCGACTATCTTTTGAAAATGTAAATCTATTCAATTCGTAACCAGACATTTAATTCGATATGTCTGGCTTTAAATCAGCAGAGCGACGCTAATAATGCATATATTTTAGTGCATTTTGAAAGCCCTATTGCGAAAAGATCTGGGTGCAAGATACTGTATTACCATCAAAATAATGACACAGGTTAAATATTCACAAACACGTGTCACTTTAACGAGATTATATCATAATTATCATAAACATTTTTCAGTTCCCAAAATAATAAATGTGACTAAAATATTTCGCAAGTAGCTTAAGTCATATTAAATAGTTTGAAAACTTAAAGTTGAAGACCAGAATAAGACCAACGGCTCTCTTGTGTTAGGCAACTGCGCGAGACAACAGTCAGAACTCAAATTGACTCTACCGAGTTATGTGGGTGAGAAAGCTCTGTATGTACGTTGTGCATTCCATATCTCATATATATCCTTATATAATATGTCAACGTAGTCTGCTCCACGGAGCATGTCTCGTTAACTCAAACAAGCGACCGTCACAGGCCGATTTTGAAACGATGAATTTGATAGTGCATAAAGCGCATTTCAGTTGCGATCATGGCCAAGCGCCTGATCTACGTTCTATAAATAGATATAGAAGGTTGGGTTCTCCATCAATATTGATTACACAATGCAGGCACGCCACTCAATCAAAAAACTACCTAAGGGTTATTCTGTAGATATACTAGAGGTGAACGCTTTATTCAGCTGCCGAAGGCAGGTGACTCTTATATGACTTTTAAATGTGCATATGGTTAACAGACTGTGACTCATGTAAGTGGCAATACGCATGCTTTACAACTTGAATTCCTAGAGAACTCGTCTGAAAAACTTGAATGGTATAAACACATATTTTGTAATGTTGAAAGGTTACCATTTCACTTGCTGAAATGACATTTTCGTAAACCATCATGTAATCCATTCGCAACCCTCGTACACTGCTTTGCGGGATCCCGAAGAATGACGGGATTGGCCGAGCGTTCACGATTTGCATGTAATCATTACTATTATATGTTTATTAGCGACGAAACATTCAGAAGTCTCAATAGTGCAGTTGGTCTAGGCGAGCCCAGGAAGGTAGGGTTCAAGCCTGCTGATTTCCCTTTTTTTCTTTTTTAAAATTTTCATTGGTTTATATTATTCCTTTACATTTTTTACTTTGATACTAACAAAGGCATAACGTATTGTTTTGCTTTTAAGTAATAATTAGGAAATCAATACTAGTAGGTGTCTTTTTATTCTCATCCAGAAAAAGTACAAGCCATGGCTACTTCAGAGAAATTCTCCTTGGAAGCACTGACAGTAGAACGAATAGATAAGGTAAGACAGTGTTCCGCTTGGCTGTTAAAGGGGCAACATTCCCTACCCTGGTAGGGAGAAATTGGAGATGTGTCTTTATCAATTACACCAGCTATGTAGCCTGTCAGTTATAGTGAATGATTCATGTAAACGAATCTCTCTTCAAGCAGACGACAGAAAACTGTTGTTAGATATCAGCGAGGAGTAAAGTTTTTTAATCCAACGACTCCAAACTACATACTTTCTTTTTAATTTATTGGAACTGTGACAATTTACCACCCAGTATTATTCATGTTTTACCATGTATATTTTTTATTGTATTGTCATCTATATACTATCCACTGCACTGTGTATAACATAAAACAGAATTACTATGAACTTATACACAAACGTAATGTGATGCCAGGAAATATTTCACAAGTTATAAGTGTTTATGAATGAAAATTAATTGCCAATTATAGTTGGTCTGGAGAAACAGGCTTTATTTACTGCAGTACACAATATATGGTATATGGTGGTAGGAATACATTTTCAAAAATGAAGCATAACTGTTAGGAATGGCTGAACATGATGGAGATAATAAGATAAGAAATTACATCTTATATAGGCCTAGTTATGATTAACGTTGAGATGGTTTATATTAGGATAGTGTTATGCCCCCAGCAACTAAGCCTTGTCCGGTCATTCAGTTACGTAGGTCTCAGGTCCGAGCGCTTGCCTTTTTTGGAATAGCTTTCCTTTTATTTAGTCTGTTTTATAATAGTTCTCGTTAGAAAAATTCAAATAGACAAGAAGCTGTCGATCGTTTGAAGTTGACCCGTCTCTCCGGGGTGATGCCGTTAACACAATACACTTGCCCTGTATATGCCTTTGCTGATTTAGATGACTTTCATGTTAACATACAATTGTGTACACTGTTGGTAAGCCATCTAATGATCTGATATCTGTAATAATGGGCACATTTTATGTACGTCAACCACAGAGGGGCACGTTACAGATAAAATTATGACTTCATACGCCATTTTGAACTGACTCAAATTTGAATTGACGCGTATTCAACTACAGGCGGTATAAGTTTTTTTAGAACTGTAAACAACTGTTTGGGTATTTGCATACAATCCCTTTAATTTTTAGCTCGAAGATCAAAGATCAGTAGAGCTTCGTCGTTCGTCCGTCCGTCTATAAACTGTTTTGTGGCGACTACTCCTCTGAAACTACTTGACGGATTTTCATGTAACGTCATAGGAATGTTGCTCTTGATGTCTAGTTGATTCTAGCAAAAATTCAGGTAATAGATGTTTAAAATTTTGTGGCGGTTACTTCTCAAAAACCGTAAATGATATTGATTTGGAACCTATACAAAAATGACTGGCAAGACATGTAATTGATCCTAACCAGAGTTCATTTTGACTGGATGTAAAACATGGTCGCAAGCGACCATCTTTGTTTACATAGAGTTATATAGGAAAAAGTTGTGGCGACTACTCCTCTGAAACTACTTGACGGATTTTCATGAATCTTGACAGGAATGTTGCTATTGATGTCTAGTTGATTCTAGCAAAAATTCAGGTCAGCCGAAAATTCAAGATGGCCGCCATGGCTGAAAATAGATTTTAAAAATGCGATATTGTGGCGACTTCTTCTCAAAAACCGTAAGTGATATTGATTTGGAACCTTTACCAAAATGACTGGCACGACATGTAGTTGGTCCTAACCAACGTTCATTTCGATTGGATGTCAAACATGACCGTCAGCGGCCATCTTTGTTTACATAGAGTTATATAGGAAAAACTCGTGGCAGCTACTCCTCTGAAACTACTTGTTGGAATGTCATGCCTAGTAACTGTTAATCCTAGGAAAAATTCCGGTCGGCCGGAAATTCAAGATGGCCGCAACGGCTAAAGATAGATTTTAAAAATGCGATTTTGTGGTGACTACTTCTCTTCAAAAAACATAACTGATATTGATATGGAATTTTTACCAAAATGACTGCCACGACATGTAGTTGATCCTAACTAAAGTTCATTTTGATTTGTATGTCAAGCATGGCCACCGGCGACCATCTTTGTTTACATATAGTTACATAGGAACTACTCCTCTGAGAATACTTGAAGCATTTTCATGAAACTTAACAGAAATGTTACCCTTGATGTCTAGTTGATCCTAGCAAAATTTCAGATCAGACGGAAATTCAAGATGGCCTCCATGGCTAAAAATACATTTTTAAAAAACAAATTTGTAGCAACTACTTCATGAAAACTAAAATATATTGATATGGGACTTTTTCTAAAATGATCAGCAGGACATGATGTTGGTCCTTATTGAAAATTATTTTGATTCGACATTAAACATTGCTGCCAGCGACACTCTTTGTTTACATAGAGTTATGTAGTAAAAACTTGTAGCGACTACTCCTCTGAAACTACTTGACAGATTTTCAGGAATGCTGATTTAGCTATCAAAACCTATCAGTAGAGCTTCAAGGTCATTGACCTATTGCTTTTGTTCGCTTCAGGCATTTGAGAAAGCCAGACAAGAGACGAATATTCCCGAGGGTAAACTGGTTTTAGTTACAGAAGATACCTACGCAGCTGCTACAACATTCATGAAAGAAATTTTCTGTAGGGACGAAGCCGTAAGCAAAGCATGCGGTATCGTGTCGACGTGGGGTCCGGAAACGGATGCGCTGTGGATGTCTGTGTTCAGCAAGCACCTGTCGTTTATGCTAATCAACGAAGAGACAGGTGACATCATGGGTATGCGCGCAACTACAACCGGAAAAGTCGGGTCCAAAGGTGGAGCGGATGAATTCACAGAGGAAGGCGCAAGACAGTTGTTAGCATTATTTCAGTACGCAGCCATTAAGGCGAAGTTTTTCCAACATTTTGGCGTAACAGAACAAATCCATTTTATGGGATTAGGGGTACACGACAAATATCGGAAGCTCGGATTAGCGTCAAAACTCATGGATGTTGCAATGAACATGGTGAAACATCTAGGATTTGAGTTAGTGCCCCTTCAAGTGGAAGGAACCTCCAACTTCTCGAAACGGATTTTCGAGAAACTCGGATTTGAGATTCTGTTTGAGCAACCATTTGATGAATACCTCGTTAATGGGAGGCAGGTTGTCTGCAATACAGGAGAGCATAAATCAATCAAACTGTATGGGTTGTGCCTTTCGAACAAATAAACAGTGCAATTATGCTCACGCAATTTTTAAGCGATTCGTAGAGTAAATGCCATTTATCACATAACATGCGGTGTGGGAGTGTAATAACACCATTCAGTATTTTCGATATTTCACTAGCAGTCCAGCAGCAGATCGTCATTTTCCTACGCCAGGTAGCTCCGTTGACGACAGCATAACAACGTCAAAAATAGTTCCCTCCCGAGTACCGGTTTGAATAAACCTGAAAATCCGCCATTTTGTCGGCTTGAAATGATGTAAAAAATGGTAGAAAATAGATATCCTGAGATATGGAGTTATTATTCCCAAATCATCCCCGATTTGATTTTTTTATACGAATGAAACGAATGTGATAACACAGAGAAAATACTTGAATTGTTCAATACTTTTAAATCGAGCATAAAACATGCAAAAATAGAGCGGTTTTTACGCCGATACTTTCAATTCAGTCAATTTTGAAAGGCTATCGTGATTATGTATCAAGCTAATGCCATGTATTTTGTCAACAAGTTGTTTCAACAACTTATTGGTTGCCCGTAGCCATGCTTTTAAATAGCATGTGGCTCAAAGCGTCAAGGGGTTTTCTCAACGTTATTATTATATTGCAGTATGACGTAATGTACCTAAGGGAAGTAACTCCTTACTAACAGTAAAAATGACTAGGCGGAATACAACAACAATAACTGTTCGATACTGCCGTTTTCTTTCTATTTCTGGGATATATAGTAACGTTTTATAAACTTAGTTTTTTTTATGTTTTTTTTTAAAATTATTATCATGTTTTCAGTATGTATGAAATCTTAGATCAGTAGCATAGTAAGATATCCGTTATAATATAAAAAAAAGTCGTTAAAGGATAGCAGACGAACGAATATTGCCATGGATAAATATATATATTCAAGCTGCTATCATATTCTTTTTTTTTCTTTCTATTTTCTGGGGTATGTTTTATAAAGTTAGGCTAATTTAAAACTATGATCACATTTTTTTTATGTATGAAATGTGAGGTTATTATCAGCAAGATACAGGCATGTTTATAACAGACTGTGCTTATAAATCAGCTGCAGTTGAAAGAAATGTTGAAACATAAGGAGATTTAGAGTGGCGGGCCTGGGTTTAAGATTTCATGTTTAACGGCGCACCAGATCAAAAACAAAAGCGTATCGCGCCAACAGGAATGAGCATTTAAGGCTCAACCCCTCCTAAATCCTCACCCCCCACTCCCCGGCAACTTGCCCCACTTAATTTACTCGAGAAATTAAATGGTGCATACAGAATCTGCAGACATTAATTAAAGAGTCGCTGCACATCCTATTGAAAAACTGAATTTATTGTAAGGGAGTCACACGCTTTCTGTCACCACAGAAACAACACAAAACCTAAAAAAATGTGATGCGTGGAACGACTGACCTCTCCCCAAAAAACATCCAAAATGAAAATACCTATTTCCAATTACCAGTTAGATACGAAAATAGTACTTGTACAGCGTTAAGTCAGTCTCCTCCCTCCTCCTCCTAAGACCACCCCACTTTTTTTTGGAGGGTGGAGGGGGTGGGGTAAGATTGAAGATGGGTGGTGGTTTACCACACTCACACTAAAAAACAAAACATGTCGACCCCATCATGTTTTTCGGTTGTATCCCCATCAAATGCCACTCGGGGTCTCCATTCCAATTTTTAAAACTCATGAGTTCCCATCTATTCATAAAAAAACGTTTTAGCAATGATTTTTTTCCGTACGCCACATAACTTCTTAAAAGGTGTCAATATACATGTGTTTTTTTACCAGTCTCTCACCGCTGCGGGTTCGAATCCCAATGGGAGCTCGACTTTTAAGTGCGGAAGTGTCGATGACGGGAGGTGTACAGTACAGGTTCTACCGCTAGAATAGTTGGTGATCTGCCTCTACCACAAACAAATTGACTTTCATATATAACCTTACATGTGTTGAAAATGACGTAAAACACCATACAAACAAACAACCAAACCGGACAAGATTTTAAGATGGGGGCGATTGGGGCATGTAACCGGACCACTACACCTTGTGCCTACACACTGATTAAGGCACAGCTACACCCCTGTCAGTTGATACTTTCAAGTCACACATTTATTTATTTTTCAAAAAAAAGAAAACAATAACTATTGATGATCACTGTGGCTGCTGTTAAAATTCATTTATCCCATAACTTGTGAGGTTGGAGTGGAATAACACCATTCTATATTTTCAATATACAACTAGTTATATATCTATGCAAATAAGCATAGTATGCGCTGTATTTTTTTTCTTCAATAATTACTATGATCCAATTCCCACGATTTATGTCGGTTTCGCGTGTTAAAGCGACAGGCAAATTGCAATAAAAGTCGATATGTGAGTTATGTGATAAATAGAATCTAACAATCGTTCTCATTCATTACTGAATTTATTAAACTCGTTAGCAATAATTATATAATGCTCGGCAAGAGCCTTGCATTATATTATTTTGCCAACTCGTTTAATAAATTCAATAATGAACGAGTACTCATTTTATTTATTTGTCCAAATTCTTCATAATTATGTTGAGACCATTTTTTTTATTATTGCAAGATGCAACATCGTGAGATATTCAAGATGTAATATAAGAATTCTTTAACCCTAGAAAGCAGCCATAGATTCCTTGATACTTTCTTAGACATGTAATCTATATGGGCAGACCAAATAAGATTGTTGTCTACCAGAACTCCAAGAATCGTATCTTCCTTTATATTAGTAAGAAGATCATAATTTAACTTTAAATTGAGTTTTTTATTTTTAATAGATGATCTCTTTTGATTATTTGTTACAAGCATTACTTTTGTTTTATCAGTATTTATGATCATACCATTTTCTTTACACCACATTGAAAGCTCTTGAGGAGCCTCTTGTAAATTAGTCTCAATAGAGGTTAGATCTTTATCTATTGAAAACAATGTTGTATCGTCTGCATATAGATCCGTATTTACCATATTTGTATAAAGGGGTAAATCATTTATGAACATAATAAATAAGAGGCCCTAAAATCGAACCTTGTGGAACACCATTAATTATGGTTTCAACATCTGAATATTGGTTACAGATACCTTTTGTTTGCGTTTTAATCTCGGGCAACCAGGTAGCGCTGTCGGTAGTGAACTCGCTAGACGAGGTTAGTTTCGTATATTGGTGTCAAACAGACAAAAGACTTAGTCAGCATATGATTTTATATTCGCAGCTATACTAATAAATGGTTCCTTCGAAAACTATTTTAAGCTGTGGTGGCCATCTTGAATTTCATGTTTATCAATTTTTCATTTGGGATTTGCTAGACTTCAAGAGCAACATTCCTGCGACGTTTTATGAAAATCCATTAAATACTGTCATAAAAACATGCAGAAACAATATTATTTAACCGCACTATCCGGTGAATCACTTCAGCTCCTGTAAAATGTTAATGCTGAAAGTCATACAGATCATACAATCCATGGAGTCAGAAAGACTGAGATACTAACCTCCCATTAACAGTGTCAGCTAACAGATACTTCTGAAGGTATAGATACCTTCATCAAGTCAAGGAACCTTTGGACATTCCAACTTAATCTGGAACTGAAAAAAACAAAACACATATAGACAACATCAAATGAAACAATATTTTCTACTACATGCAGTGACTGTTTAAAAGAAATTAAAGCCTACAGCAATATGATAAATAATTTACAAATCTTAACAACTGTGGCAACACCGGTATTATTCCCTAGATACCAATTATTTAATTGTGGTTATTTGTATACATTTGTGCAAAATGAAATTATGTAGGCATTAGGAGCCTTAAGGGGACAGTAGTTAGGATAAAAAGAGTAACATATAGCACTTACACATAGCCGCACAAATGACTCCACCATCAGCTCTCCAACAACCAAACCCACAACTTCAATGGTGTTCAGAGCCTATAATAATAAAAGAAAGATTACACTTTTTATATAATAAAGAATGTCCAGACGTAATGCCGCGCCGATCGCAGAGAAAACAGGATGATCAGGCTAGGCAGTCTTCACAATTTTTAAAAAACAAGAGGCCCAAGAGGGCTGTATCGCTCTACTGGCTATTTCATATACAAGAGTGCTAAATCTGTAGCTATTTATTAATAGTTGTTACTTTGGATTATCTCCCCTGACCGTGGATCATTATAACACTATTACCGGGTGTGGGAGATGTCCAAGTTAACAACATAAAATAAAAGCGGGGAATGGTTGTTTGTCCTAAACTGAAAAGTGTGCAGCACCTTGTATCACCCCCGAATTAGTGCATGTCAGAGCACTCGTATTATATTGGTTAACGTGCTTGTCACAGCACTGGTATTATATGTGTATACCTGCTTGTCACAGCAGTAGTATTGAAAGTGTATACCTGCTTGTCACAGCAGTAGTATTGAAAGTGTATACATGCTTGTCACAGCATTGGTATTCAATGTGTAAATGTGCTTGTCACAGCACATCTGTGTATATAAATATGGATAGGTTGCTTGTCATAGCAACCGTATGAAATATGTAAATGTAAAGGTGCTTGTCATAGCGCCTGCTTGGCTTAGAAAGTTGTACTGATGATGGCTAATGGAATGGTCACTCCAGCAAAATTTTACTTGACATTCTAACCTTCGGTAACATGACATATCCCTACTTGTGTCTCGTAGCCTTGGGGGATGTTTAATTGTTGCGGCCACAATATCCAAACAGAATTATGTTACAAGAATTAAAAGTATAAAGAAGTATGATCTTTGTTTACTTTGTATACACATTTCAAGTTATATTAGTACTACTTTTTGTCTCGTCGTAAAATAAGTTGAGATATCATATATGATTACTGATACTTGTTGCAAAACTGTAACATTTTAGTACAAAACAAGAGGCCCAAGAGGGCCTGTGAACGCTCTACTGGCTTAAACGGCTCTTATATCAAGTGTTGACATCACAAAATTCCCATCAGTACTACTTTTAAAACATTGCAAAAACAAGAGAGCCTGAGTATGGCCCTTAAGGGTAAAACGTGTTAAGGGGCCGTGACTCCATCAAAAATCAACGAGCCGGAAAAAAAACGCAATAGGCACAACTAGAAATCATACCAATGCTCCCTCCTAAGTTTCGTCAAATCTAACAAGTTAAAAAAAAAGAAAAAAAAGAAGGAAAATAAAAAAAAAAAAAAAAAGGGTAAAAAACATTAACATTTACTTAAAATAATAATAAAAAAAATAAAATAAATAAAAAGCTTAACAAGGCAAAACACAGCATTTTTAACTAAATCAAGGGCTATAACTCTGCTGTTACCGGTCCGATCTGGCTGGTTTTCGAATATGTCCGAGCTTTCACTAATATTAACAATCTGGAAAAGGTTGGTAAAGATCGGATGAAACATGAAGGCCCTATCGTCTCGACGAGGCAAAATATAGCTTTTTTTTTAAACCTATACACGGGCCATAACTCCGCTGTTACTGGTCCGACCTGGTTGGTTTTCAAACTTGTTCGAGCTTTCATTGACATTAACAATCTGGTAAAGTCTGTTAAAGATCGGATGAAAAATGAAGGCCCTATTGTCTTAACGAGACAAAAGTTAACGACGAATGACGGACGGACGGACGACGGACAACTCGGCATCAGAGCTAAAAATGAAATAATTTAAGCCAACGATTTTAACACCCGAGAAAAGTCGATCATGAAAAAATGTAATCGATTAATCAAACCAAAGGCTTAACTGATCGATGATCGATCAAATCGATGGAACAACACTATGCATACTGTACATATAAAATAAAGAGATCCGCCTAAGAGGGCACTATACGCCCATTTGCTTTAAAGTTTTTTATGGTTTCAAAGTTATTTAGCGGAATGTGTATTTCCAGATAAGCGACATTGACCTTTGACCCACTGACCCTAAAAGAATAAGGTTCCTCTGAACTATGGCAATGTACCTATGAAGTTTCATGAATGTGGGTGTTATGGTTTCCAAGTTATCATGCGGAATGCCTATTTCAATGTCATAACGACCATGACCCCAAAAACAATAGGGTTCCTCCTCTCACCAAGGGCAATGTACCTATGACGTTTCATGAGTGTCGGTGATATGGCATTATACGCCCATTTGCTAAGGTTTTATGGTTTCAAAGTTAATTAGTGGAATGATAAGCAACATTGACCTTGGACCCACTGACCCTGAAAGAATAGGGTTCCTCTGAACTATGGCAATTAAATGTACCTATGAAGTTTCATGAATGTGGGTGTTATGGTTTCCAAGTTATCAAGCGGAATGCCTATTTCAATATGTCGTAACGACCTTGACCTTTTGATCCCAAATACAATAGAGTTCCTTCTCTCACCAAGGGCAATGTAACTATGAATTTTCATGAGTGTCGGTGATATGGTTTGGAAGTTATCACCCGGAATGGTAAAGCGGTAACAACCTGAAAATATAGAATTGAGTAATGTGAACATTTTAAAATTTGGATTAGGACTTAGTATTTACTTTGTAAGGTCAGAAATTAAAGTATTAAGAATTCTCAATTAAGTGGTCTACAGCAGACAAGTAAACTAAAAATCCGCTTGCCAAGATCCTAGAACAGACAACCTGTCCTGGTCATGTCGGGCAATGGATTGCACAACCCCTGAATTTGTTTGTGACATGCATAAAGTATAGAAAACACACCAACACTACTTATAAATTACAATACCAGGCGTGTTTAGTCTCTACATAGAAAGCTGAAGAAGAAAGATGCAAACTAAAATTTGTTAGCTATGGTATGCACATAATTTAAATGAAAGTTCTAGATTTCATTATAACGCATGCTCTCTACATGGTGAATTTGGCCAGATTTTTTTTGCATTTAAGAGTTGTGATATTTTTTCTTCAAAACTGAGCAGTAAATCAGTTTTTGTGTTGCCCGTGTAGCATGGCAGACACTTAGGGATCACTTTGTACGTCGTACGTCCGTCAGACTTTAACCTGCAACCTAACCTTGGCCATAACTTGAAAAGTATATTCATGAAACTTCACACACATCTTCATCTCAACCTAAAGAATATTGTTAAACATGTCCATTCACTCTGCCTTTCATTTTGGTAGAGTTATGCCCCTTTTTATAAAACTTTATCCTGCAACCTGAGCTCATAACTGGCCATAACTGGAAAAGTATTTGAACGGTGTTCATGGAACTTCACACA
Organism: Cyrtodaria siliqua; assembly: GCA_037043455.1. Classification (NCBI taxonomy): domain Eukaryota; kingdom Metazoa; phylum Mollusca; class Bivalvia; order Adapedonta; family Hiatellidae; genus Cyrtodaria; species Cyrtodaria siliqua. The sequence continues at coordinate 49,518 of JAWPHD010014203.1, read as the reverse complement.
CACATTTATCTTAACACAGAATATTTTTATCCATGGCCAATAACTCAGACCTTCATTTTGGCAGAGTTATGCCCCTTTTCATGAAACTTTAACCGGCAACCTAACCTAGCTCATAACTTGGCAAAAAATTGTGCTATGGTCTTGAAACTTGATAATTCTTCCTAATCAATTATCCAATGCAGATTTATACTTTTTAAATAACCTTTAACAATTCAAACAAGAAAGATTGCACTTGCTGACACAAACTGCAGACTGATGGACTGAGTGACGGACGGACGGACGGTGCAATTACTATATGCCCCCGAAACCCTTTCGGGGGCATAATTAATGAAATTCAAAACAATGCTAGAAACAAAACAATATAAATGAACAAGCTTAACATAAATGATTAACCGACTAAAACATGGATCAGAACAGGTCAGTGCATCAAACATAACAGGATGAAAGCTAACAGTAAATAAGTAAATAACTAAATATAAACGAAAATAACCTAAAGCTGGATTCAATTACTTCAAGACATATATAGGTCTTAAGCTGGCTGTAGACCCCCCTCCCCCCGTAGGGGGAATTTTGGAGGGTATGATTTTCTGAAAGAACATACATTAAGCTTCAAAATGTCTGCCATCTGAGCTTTGGGGCTTTATCTGGAATTATTTTTTAGAAAAAGAATGGAATATATTAGGATCAATTTGAATAAATGGAATCTTTCTCGGAACGCATTTCTACATGTCCCACTATGTAATTTATGGATCCGATACTTAAATATTGAGATTTGGGGTAAAAATGTTAAAAAATGAATAAAATCGCTGATTTCTGTAATACATTGGGGTATTTAACTAAAAATTAGAAATATATCTAATACAATAGAAAAAGGAAATATTGTAAGCTTTTTGGGCAGGGTAAGGTCCAGTGATTAAATAGATAAAAGTTCCAAACCGCATGATGTTTGGAAATGCCTTAATTTTGGGGCGAAAAAATGACCAAACTCACTGATTTGGGGTATTGGGTTAAAATTTAGATTTTTTTCTTTAATACAATAGAATAAAGACATATTGTAACATTTTGGATAGACAAAGGTCCAATAATTAAGTAGAAAAAGGTCCTGAACCATATGATGCTTAAAATATTGCCTTAATTTTCAGGCGAAAAATGTATATTTCCATAAAAAATCGACGGAATCTGGAATTATCTTTTGAAAATAGTTTGAACATAAACTTATCAAATTGAAGCAATAAAATGCTGCACACTTTACATATCCAAGTCATTTATTGTATCAGATATAGCATATATGCTCAAGTATTTATATTTTGGGGCAAAATGTTGAAAAAATGACTAAAATCGCCGATTTCTGTAATGCATTGAGGTATTGGGAAAAAATTAAAAGTGCATAGAAATAACGAACAAACAATTATAACATTTCTGCAGTCCAATGTGCAATAATATACCAGAAAACCCATAAGAAGGAAAATGTGTTTTTAATAAAACATAAACGAAATCTGGATTTTTTTCTTCAAAAAATAATTCATATCGCCAGATGAGAGAAAAAAAGTGCCATCTTTCTTCTATGGAAAATTCCTATTCTCACCTGGCGATATTGCCATTGACCCATCATATGTTTCCAAGGAGTGCATGGCAGGCTGACATTTTATTTGCTCAAACAAGCCTTCTCTAGCTGATAGCTTATGAGAATTTGTTAAAAAATTACATGACAGAACCTCCCGAACAATACAACAAATCATTTACTAGTTGTTGAGCTGGCTGTAGACACCCCTCCTCCTGCCGAGGCTGGCCACCGTTCCCACTGAGTCACAAAACATGTGGGTCGGCCCAGCGGCCGTCGACTTTGGGTCGCTCAAGGCTATTTCTCTCTATATAACTATACTGTATATAGCTCTAGGTGCCATGTTCGAGACCCGAACTTGGGAAGCCTTCCCCCTGAAACGACCTAGGGATTGAGTGCCACGTATAGCGAGGACCGTTGCCGACAGCTGACCACCGTTCCCGTTGTGTCACAATACCTGTGGGTAGGCCCAGCGGCCGTCGGCTGCGGGTCGCTCAAAGCTATGTACTATATAGCTCTATGTGGCATGTTCGAGACCCGAACTCAGGTAGCCTTCCCCCTGATACGACCTAGGGACCGAGTGCCACGCGTAGCGAGGACCGTTGCCGACGGCTGGCCACTGGTCCCGTTGTGTCACAAAGTATGTGGGTCGGCCGATCGGCTATCGGCCGAAGGTCATTAAACGCTATTTCCCTCTATATAACTGTATATAACTCTATGTGCCATGTTCAAGACTCGAACTCGGGTAGCCCTCATCCTGATAAGGCCTAGGGGCCTATGTACCACGCATAGCGGGGACCTTTGCCGACCTTTGCCGACGGCTGGTCACCGGTCCCGTTGTGTCACAAAATGTGTGGATCAGTCCAGCGGCCATAGGTCGCTCAACGCTATTTCCCTCTATACATATATAACTATACTGTATAAAGCTCTAGGTGAGTTACGAGGTTCGAGACCCTCATACAGCCTAGCGACTGAATGCCACGCATTGCCGGGACCTTTGCCGACGGCTACCCACTAGTCCCGTTGTGTCACCCAACAGTTGGCCGAAGGTTGTTCAACGCTATATCCTTCTATATAACTGTATATAGCTCTATGTGCCATGTTCGAGACTCGAACTCGGGTAGCCCTCACCCTGATAAGGCCTAGGGACCATGTAACACGCATAGCAGGGACCTTTGCCGACGGCTGGCCACCGGTCCTGTTGTGTCACAAAATATGTGGATCGGTCCAGCGGCCATCGGCCGATGGTCGCTCAACGCTATTTCCCTCTATACATATACTGTATAAAGCTCTAGGTGAGTTACGAGGTTCGAGACACAAACTAGGGTAGCCTCCCCCGTGATACAGCCTAGCGATTGAATGCCACGCGTTGCCGGGACCTTTGCCGACGGCTGCCCACTAGTCCCGTTGTGTCACCCAATCTGTGTCGGCCATGCGGCCGTTGGCCGAAGGTTGTTCATCGCTATATCCTTCTATATAACTGTATATAGCTCTATGTGCCATGTTCGAGACTCGAACTAGGATAGCCTTTCTCTCAATATGGACTAGCGACCGAGTGCCACATGTACAGGGACCTTTGCCGACGGCTGGCCACCGGTCCCGTTGTGTCGCAAAATCTGTGGGTCGGCCCAGTGGCCATACGCAGAGGGTCTTTATGTATAACGTATACTGTATATAGCTCTATGTACCATTTCCCCTGGGGTGAGGGTTACTCACTCCTACTAGCTTACATTCTATTTTCTATTGTACCGGTATTATATATATTATATATATATTTTTTCATCTGTCCTAGACTGGATTACGCTTGCACGCCCCACTGGCTGCAGCGGCATTTGTGTCAGTGGAGAGACTCGCCTGCTACGTATGTGGTGTTCCTTCATAGCTGAGGTATCGACTAGGCAGCACGGCCACACCGCACGAGGTCCAGGACCTATGCTGCTGTATACGCATAAGGCTTATAAATCTATCCTTTGAGACACCCCTCAGCGTGGTCGCACCGCCCCATCTTTTAAGTCTTTCTCGAGCCCAAACTGATCTGTCCTAGACTGGATTACGCTTGCACGCCCCACTGGCTGCAGCGGGCATTTGTGCCAGTGGAGAGACTCGCCTACCATGTAGGTGTAGTTCCTTCATAGGTTAGGCATTGATTAGGCAGCGCGGTCCCACCGTGCGATGTGCCAGGACCCATGCTAAACATACACATAATCTACTTTTAAGTCGGTATAAGCATATAATGTGAGTCTAGTGTAACATTTCTTATTTCTGTATAGCTATGCAGATCCCGTGTATATACATATATCCAAGGAGCATCGCGTGCGGCATTGCGGCCACAGTGTATATTTATTATTTATTATATACGCCAGCTTTCAGTATTATGATAGATATGAGTTGTTCTATTCAATGTTAAAGCTAGTGTTTAGGCCCGCACTCAAACTTCCTGACACGGACCCGTTTAGTTTGAGTTATGGTAGATTTTCGTTTTACAAAACGGACTGAAAATGGACCAATCAAAAATTTGTTGTTGTTTTTTCTGCGAAACGGATTGAAAATTAACCGATGAGGTGTTACATTTTTGTTTTGCAAAACGGATTGAAATTGAATGTCCGCGCGGACCAAAATGAGAGCTCTATTGAATTATATTGGTAAATTACTAATGTGTGCATTTTTGTGTATGATGGTAGAAATCAGAAACAGATATACAGTATAATCCTATATGGCTACATATACACATATATACATATATTCTATGCTACATATGACACATGCACATATACCCTATCACTGACTTTTTGCTACTTACATATGTCCACACATACATTTACCATATGAGTTTAATATACATGAGGATCATCCGGCATACATACTCTGCATGAAAATGCCGGACGACACACATATACTTAAATGGCACCACTTTTGCCTTTTCCTGAATAAATAGCGGCAACAAAGCATGTTTGATTCTATATTTTGTACAAAACTCCTGTTGATCGGAGGAACTTTAGAACCGCGTTCCGCGTTTCTACTGCGTATTTTGTTTCCATGAATAATAGGTCTTTCTGACCTACTGTCTTTGTTCCTAATTTGAGGAGGTCAGTTTTGAGCGTTGCATGCATTCATGTAGCTCTATGTAATATATATATATATATATATCAATCCTGCATCGACTTTGATCAAACAAAGAGCATCCTTAATGAACCCAAGTAAACAAAAGAGAGAAAAGGAAAACAATTGATGCACAGGAAGATTAAAGGCTTGAACACTGGTTAATGGTACTGATGGGGTCACTGTCGTATCGGGCACTACAGAAATGTACCCGGGATACATTTATGTATACATACCCGGAAAAACAACATCTCATTGGCAGAATTGAAACAATTTAGAACTTGATAAAACAACTGCTTAAACAATATTGTTTATCATTAACTATTGCGCTATTGTTCTTAAAACATATTTAGGCTGTCATAGTTAGTATTAAAATACAGATGCTTGGTTGTGGTAGGTAACATTCACCATCTTTTACCGCACAACTTGGATTTACGAACTTGTAAAAAAATTCCATACATTAGCATCCATGTTATTCAAGAAAAACCAAAAGGATTAAATGTTTTAAGAGCTATTTCACCAATATTTTGTTTATCAATAATTGCATAGATTACATTATTTAATCTTTCTCTTAAAGCTGTCCAACAGTTGGCCAACAACATGTTTTCATCCATTTTGAAATTTCCAACCCCTGTAATGTTACCATTGCTACTTTTACTTTGCACATCACCTGCCGACACAGTTAGTGTACTGTTTTTATTCAGTGCATTCAGCAAGGCAAACATGGCATAATTTTTGTGATAGTGCAACACTTTTCCCAACTTTTTTTTTATCTGATAAATATGTTACTGCATTAGCCGAAAAAATTCCGGTCAGTTTATTTAAAAGATACCGACAGACATTTTTCTTCGACTCCGACGACTTTTCTTTTTTCCATTGAAAGCAGTAAAGAGAATCATATTTCACAAAAACATCATATATATCATTCAACAGAACAGCATTACCAGATAAAAATTCTTTACACAGGAATGGGATAGACCATATACATTGCTCAAATCTGGCACTTTTACATCACCCTTAGATTTCCAATCTGTTAACAGTTCAACTAAAAATATTTTTCTTTCAATATCTGCCAAGCACTCTTTGCACAATTTATCTTCCATACATATACTAATACTGACTTCATAAGCTCTATACATCTGGCACAGTTCAACTTCGGAAAGTGTTTGTTAAGTCACGGAGAACAATTCAGTACTGTAGTGACACAAAGCACATGTTTTATATTTAGCTTTATACAATTCAAAATAGTGCTGAGCACAGATAGGAATATTTTCATCGTTTTCAATGTTACACTCTTCACCTAGATTAAAACACCTTTTAGTAACTTGCAGAGGCAAATCAACCAATCTTACTGATTCGCTCATACAATTTCTATATTCTGATAAAAAAACAAGCAGGTTTGCGAATTTTCGCGGACGATGGAATTGATATTATAGGGCTTTGCACATACATCTGTAGTCAATTTCCTTACACATCCCCTACAAACACAATCTTTTTCAGAGAAATTGGGGTTTACATTTGAAAACTTGACAAAGTCTCCACTGCTTTTTTTGAAAAAGATAATATCTATTATAATGAGCATTGGAACTACAAATGCTGCAAAGGCCACACTCTCTATCAGGATGATATCTTATTTTGTTTTTGCCTGGAAGTACATCACCTTTCAAATGTTGGTCAAGGAGATTTGTATGTAATGAACACTGTACTTGAGAATTTGTCTGAAGTTTCATACCTGAAAGAGTTTTGAAATTGTGTTTTGATTTCTGTATACCTGTCCTCTTTTCAACAAATTCAGAAATATCTGTAACTCTAACAATTTCCTTGCAACGGTTAAATGCAATAACTGAATTTGAGTAATAAATATACACCTGAAATGGAGATTCAACTTTACAATCTGTGTGTAGTGAACAACTTTTGTTTTCGTCCGTTACGCACTTCTTAAAATTGTTGTATTCGGTTACCGATTCAAAATAAAATCTAGATTTATTTCTATATTTGCTTTTAGAGCTCTACCATTTTACTTTTCTTGAATTTTTAACCGGTTTGGAAGAAACTTTCAATGGCATTTCAACATCAATTTCCGAATCATCATCGTAAACACATTTCCCTTCTTCAACCTCCAACAATTCAAATAAATTGTTGTGGAAGTTAACATCTGAAATGCAATCAACTGATTCAACATCAATTGCTGTGTTTTTTTCATTTAAATAATCTTTTATCTTTTTCACACCTTGGTGAGCACCTTTTATCTTTTCATTATAGATGAACGTTTTGATACATGTGTTACTCTTGCCTATGTATACCGTGTTATTGTAACGGTATTCATTTGACTTATATTTCTTGTTTCTGTCTTTATTACTCCTAGCGCTACTTCCAGTACAATTTAAACCATGTAAATGTGACACGTCAATTGGATTGGAATTCAAAACATTCTCATTTGTTGGAAAGACATATGGTTCACCTTTTGGTAATGGCGGAAATTCTAAACAATCTTCCAAATCTAAAGTTAACTCCTTCAACTCAAACATGGTGGGTTATATCTCCAATGTTAGAAAACCGAAATAAAAACAATAGTCACCTTTTGAGAGCCTATACTTTAACTGATATATACACTAATTATATATATATATTAATATTGTTACAAATCAAACTAACTATATAACTGACTAATCAATTACACATTCTGCAAACGTAACTTCAAACTCAATAAAATACAACAATTACAACATATATACAGTAACCACTGACACTACTTACTGTACAGTGACTGTCGGTGTATGGAAACCAGTTTATGGCTTTGAACTTACAGCAACCTTGTGCAAAGTATTTTATTGAAAATACACACAAAAACACAATTAGTCCTAATATCGATTAAAATTAGACTAATTACGATCGTCTTCCTTTAAAAAATAGATGTATGCCTGATGTATGCAATGACACTTTCTATGTAGTCAACACAAACAACTTTGAGATGCCCCCTGACAACGCGTGATCACACACGCTCTATTTCATATATAATTATTAAATTTTAATGTAAAAACAATGAACATTTATATTCAATAAACCTCAAAATAATGTGTTAACGTTTCCTAACTCAAACTGTTTTCAAATCATCTTAATAGTTCTATTTTTAGTAAAAATTCATTGAAATTGTGTGGCAATTTTTTTTCTACCAAACTCACTCGCCAGCAGCAGGACCAGAAAGGCAGAATTTTGAAATTGCAACGCGTTAAACAGAAAACTAACCAATCGCCACTTACTTGAACATTATCAACCAATCAAATATGTATAAAAATGCGCCTTTTTCCCCCCAAAAAGCCGCGAAGATGCTCAAAATGGTGTCCCTTTCCGATTCCGTAAATTTTCTAAAAATAAACTGGTGTTGTACCGGCGGTCACTTGTGGTCAACCCTCTTAACCGGGCCTCCGGAATACAACTGACCTTTCTGGGTCGATGCGACCAACCAATCAACGCCGAGCGTGACGTAAACGCGGAAAAAAATTGGCCATCTCAAGAAAAAGTTCTCTTGAAATCTACCCTTACTACTGACAACACCTCGTCTAGAACTTGGGACAAGAGCACAGGAGCACTACTGCTATAGGTAAGTAGTCCGCTATTTACCTTATAGACACTAGATAGACCCATAGGGCCTATTTAACAAGTGGCGCTGCGTCAAATAATTAGGGCGCGGGTTACTTTTTGAAAGAAAAAATCACTCGCCATTTTTTCTGACTTGCTCAGTTTCATTTCGTCGGAACAAGTTCGCAAGTCAGAATATTACTTCTACAGTCATTAGCGACTAGTAGATATTGATAGGTGTAAGGTTTATTAGGTTTTTCGGCTGAAATAAAATTTTAGTCGAAATACCACTAAATTCTCCCAAAGTGCGTGTCGTGTTTCCGGTGATTTCACCAAGACACCGCTTTGGAGAAGATGCGTCATTAGTTTTCGCGTAATTGCGTTTCCGCAAATTCTATTAAAATTCAAAGTATATAGTTGTTTATTTCTATTGTATTTATTGTCATGTCACAAACAATGTCGTCCGGTAAAGCTCTGAACGTGTATACGGCTACCAAAGAGGAGTTGCAAACTCTGAAGGGTGTCGGAAAGCACACGGCTACTCTTATTATGAATATAAGGGAGGAGGTCAGAACTGGCGACAGGCAACCTCTATCAGTCAATGATTTGCCAACCATTAAGGTTACAAAGGAAACCTGGAAAGAGTATGTGACACAAGGTCTCATCTCTTTCGAAATGCCAGAAGGGTTTGTTGTATTGACCACTCTTTTGGACTAAAAAACAGCTCGCAGAGAGCTAATGGAAATGAGAATTTAGGGAACTTCAGTCGCGCATTAGGCTGGAGCATACAAAGACTCAAGATCAAATAGAATCGCTGAACGATAGCCAAAATACACAAACTCAAACAATTAAGGCTTTAATTCAAACTCAAAAAGATGAATTCTATGAAATTGGCAATAAAATCGCTGTCGTAAGTACAAATCAGTCAACATTGCAGACAGAATTAAACGCATTACCTGAAAAGATGTCAGAACTACCTTGTCATTTTGTCTCCAGGGAGGAAGTGACTGACATCAAAGATAATTTTTCAATGCTCCAAGAACAACAGAAGACCATATATCAAACGGTAGACGAGCAAATGTCTGTGGTTAGGCAAGAAAGCATATATCAATGCCAAAACCTTGTCGAGAGATTTACACATCTCCAGAACACCGTCCAAGGCTTGCAGTCTACTAGTATGAAACTGCTTGCAAGGCAGCCCGCCATAATAGAGAGCAATGTCCAGGATGAGCAGTCTACCAGTAAGACGCCATCTGCAGATCCACTCTCCATGGACCCTAGTATGACCAAACCAAAAGTCAAAAATGAATTTCTAGAACGCCTGAACACCAGCCATGTTCAGGCGTTCTAGAAATTCATTTTTGACTTTTGGTTTGGTATATGCTTTCTTGCCTAACCCCAGACATTTGCTGCGAATTTATTTTACAGTAAGCGGAACCCATCGGTCCAAAGAAATGAAAACCTTAAAGAATGAAATACAAAATTGCACAGGTTTGGCGGGTGAGGAGTCCGCACCTGATAATCTAGGGAATTAGCCCCTTCATCCCAGCAGCAAAAGTCCGCACCTGATAAATCTAGGGAATTAGCCCCTTCATCCCAACACCAAAATAAGTCACCGACAACGTCAAAGTAGGTCACCGACACGTCAAAGTAGGTCGCCTACTAACCGTCGCCAAAGCAAGTCACCTCCACCCCCTAAAAATGACTTGGCTATCAATTAATGCGAGATTTGAACGCACTGCCAAAAGAAGGGGCTGGTCTAATCCAAAGAAACTTGATAAGTTATTTGATATATGCATACAGTTCAAACAAAGCGACAATTATGAAAACCTTTCGAATGAATTGGGATTACGATTCGACTTAAAAGATGCCCCCATAGCTGCTAGGCAAAAACTACATGTTATTAACAAGGGGAGGACGATTCATTAGAGGAATTTTTACAAAAGTCCTGACAACGACGCTGGACGGAGTCGAATCTGCGACAACTCTACTGTTCAAACAGTTAGCCACTGAAGCTTCTTGCGGGGTTGTCGCCACAAGGAGGCTGCAGTGGTCGTTGTGAACACTTGCCCTACCACAATACAAGAGGCTTGTAAAAAATAAAAAAACTATGTTGCCAACAATCAAGTTGTCTTTGGTAGCAAAGTTTCTTTTAAGGAAAATCTGTCACAGCTGATGAGGAGATTAGAATGTCCAACAGAGAGAGGGATGTATCGTCGATGACTAACACGTTTAGGTCAGATGGTCGTCCTTCATCTATCCCATCTCTTTATTATGATCAAAACTGGTCTGCACACCACCCCCTTCCCAGTATAGCAACAAGAGTAGGTCACCACAACGACCACCCTCCCCATATTACGACAAAAATACTCAACGACCACCCTCCCCATATTACGACAAAAATACTCCCCTATATTATGACAGAAACCAATCACCACACCCAAAGTATCCATATGATTTCAGAGGTTCGTCTCCAGTAAATCAAGGTCAAAGGTCATACAACGATAGAACCAGATCACCCATACGCTATCAAGGTCAAGGTCAATCGGCATATGCCAGGTGGCGCTCACCTACAAATTATCAAGGACAACAATATCAAGGACAACAATCATACACCAGAGGTCGTTCTCCTTCACAAAACCAAATGTCATATGGAAATAGGGGTCAATCACCCTCTAATAATCAAGACCTCGAAAGTCACAATACGACAACAGAGGCAGATCCCCTATAATCACCCAAAGTCAGAGGCCTTCACCTTATACAGCTTATACAACCATAACATGGCTTACACACAGTGTGTATTGCTCCCGATCACGGATATATGCATTCTAGGATTAGATTTCTTAAAGCCAACAAGCTGCATAATAAATCTGGCAATGACACAGTCATTTCGGGATGAGGTTATTTCAACGAGTATAGAAACTACTGCTGACTTAAAAGTTTCTAGAGTTATGATCTCTAAAAGAACCGTCATACCCCCCCCCCCCCCCCCCCCCCCCCCCCCCCAATACAGTGGGATATGTACATGCCAAATTAGAATCCCCTTTAAATGGGACTTTCATAGTGGAACCATTGCCTCTGAAACATGCCTTAATATCCCCCCCCCCCCCCCCCCCCCCCCAATACAGTGGGATATGTACATGCCAAATTAGAATCCCTTTAAAATGGGACTTTCATAGTGGAACCATTGCCTCTGAAACATGCCTTAATATCAACAGTGTAAACGTTATAAATGATTCGGAAACCTATATAACATTTCGGAAAGGGAGAACCATAGTAATGCAGAGTCTGCTGTCCTAGTTCCACCGGAACCGGAACTAGTCCCACCGGAACCGGAAATAGCGAATTACTCAGTCAATTCTTTCTCGAAAACTGTATCTGAAGAAATATGTCAATTGATTTACCTATTCATTTAGTAGATATGTATAAAAAGTCGTGCATAACATTGTCCAACCACAGAAAAGTTAACATTAAAAACTTACTGTTTGGGATGTCTCAATGGAGTGGAACACAAAATTGAGACCACCAATTAAAATCCCGGTCAGAGAAAAATTCAGACGAGCCCCACTGATGTTTCAAAAACAGGAGAGAGAATATCTTGATAATCTCTTAGATCAAGGGGTAATAGAGCCAGCTGCTTCTGAGTGGTCATTTCAATATACCAATAATAGAAGAGTGCATGGATTCTCTCTATGGTAAATCACTTTTCTGTCTGCTTGATCTTTGCAGTGATTTTATCAAATCCCTTTAGAGACAGATTCTAGAAAGAAGACGTCATTTGGTACGCACGCTATTGCTCTTTTCATGGACAAGGATGCCAATTGGTCTCTATAACTCCCTAGCTACCTTTCAACGGGCAATGCAACTCGTTTGCGAGGCTTAACTTTGGGAAGAGTTATTGGTGTGCCTCGATGACATCATTATTCTTGGTACTGATTTCGAAGGAACGCTAGGGACACTGCGTAAAGTTTTTACGCGATTTCGATTAGCTAATCTTAAATTTAAACCACGCAAATGTCAATTTTTCAAGAAAGAGATTGAATTCCTTGGGAAAGTAATCAACGAGAATGGCATTACTATCTCGACTGATAAAATTAAAGCAGTTAAAGATTGGATTCGGCCTGTAAACGTGCGACAACTGCAATCTTTCCTCGGTTTTATGAATTATCACCGGAATCATATATCACACTTTGCTCTGGTTTCTGCAGTCTTTACGAGTTGACCAGTTCAAAAAAAGTTCATATGGGAAGGTAAACATGAGGATGCTTTTGTAACCCTCAAGAACCTTGCGGTTTCTTCACCACTTTTGGCACATCCATCACCTGATGGGTTGTTCATTTTAGATACAGACGCGTCGGGCTACCAAATAGCTGCAGAACTATCACAGGTTCAAAATGGTGTTATAAAACCAATTTGCTACGCGAGTCAAGTACTGACGAAACAACATCGCAAATATTGCACAACGCGAAAAGAACTGCTTGCTGTAGTAAAGTTCCGACACTACTTACTAGGAAATTTCTTCCTTATCCGGACGGATCACAATAGTCTAGTTTGGTTGACCCGGTTGAAACATATAGAAGTGCAACCAGCACGATGGCTAGAAGAATTAGCTCAATATAATATGAAGATTATACATAGCAAAGGTACTGAACATGTCAACGCGGACTCACTTAGTCGTATGGAAGACCTTATTCAAACTTGTTATTGTTATTCGGCAGGTGCAGATATTAGAACTCTCCCTTGCAAGGGTTGGCCCTACTGCCGTCGCGCGCATAAACAATGGGCTAGGTTCGACGAGGACGCGGACGACGTTGTGCCCCTGGCTGTCCGAAGTATATCAGTTCTATTAGGAAACGATCAATCACTCTCAGTCGACGCCCGGGACGAACATTTACCCTTCGATTAAAACTGGGTTGATACTCTATCGGGCGCTCAATTAAGAATCGCACAGTTAAATGACCCCGACATCGGTTTAGTTGTGCATTGGTTGGAACATATGTATGACCCCTCAATCAGGGAGCTGAAACTCTGTAGCCATGGAACGCGTTCATTATGGTTAAGCAAAGACCAACTTGAAATAAAAAATGGAGTTTTGCTCTACTATTGGGAAACTCCAGATACGTTGGTACCCTCTAAACGTCTAGTTGTTCCCAAAGAATTGCAGAAAAAAATCTTGTTTTTTTGTCACGATACAAAAACCTCTGGTCACTTGGGAGAGAATAAGACATTAGACCGATTAAAGAACCGATTCTACTGGTATGGAATGTCCAGGGATTGTAATATTTACATAAAAAATTGTTCTACATGTAACAAAAATAAAAAGAGCAATCGAACGGCGAGGGATGCATTATGTTCATATCATGCCGGCTACCCAATGGAGAGGGTTCATTTAGATATTGTTGGACCTTTTCACAAAAGTCGGTCTGGCAATAGGTACATTCTTGTCATGGTGGATCAGTTTACTGGTTGAGTTGGCTGCGTTACCTGAACAGAACGCAGAGCTAACAGCAAAAGCGTTTCTGGAACGGCTTATTGTGACATTTGGTTGCCCCTTGGAGGTTCATACTGACCAGGGTAGGAATTTCGAAAGCAATCTATTTGAGGCTTTCTGTAAGGTTTTTGAGATTGCTAAAACTAGAACTACCCCACATCACCCTTCGGGAAATGGTCAGTGTGAAATCTTCAATCGGAAAATCTTACAGATGATAAGAAGCTACATCAGCCAAGGGTTGAACGATTGGGACGAGCAGTTGCCTTTAATCGGTATGGCTCTTCACTCTATGAAGAATAAAACCACTGGATTCTCTGCGAATATGCTAATGTTGGGGAGGGAGGCGATACAACCCATTGATATCATCTTAGGTCAAATTAAAATAACTCCCCTGGATCCCAGTGGCTGGGTCGAAAACCTAGTCAACAATTTAGACCTCGTGCACTCACTAGCACGTACACAAATTGGCGAAACCCAACTCCGTCAGAAACGCGACTACGATTTACGGACTAGGATTAACATGTATGAAATTGGAGAGGTGGTACACATGATAGACTCATCTACCAAAATTGGACTGAGTAAAAAGTTAAGACCTCCTTGGAGTGGACCATATCTGGTTGTCCGTGCTTGTCCCCCTGTTTTCAGCATTTTTAGTAAGGAAAAAACGATCCTGGTCCATCACGACAGGTTAAAGCCTTGCAATGGCTTCAACCTTCCGTTATGGTTACAAAGGTGAAGGTATAACCTGCTGAAGACTTTGCCCATAATACCGGACGGGGAGGATGAGCAAGAAGTAAACCTGCCTTCAATATCTTTAGACCCGTTGGAGTCAGAACCAATGATTGACGGGGATACCACATTACCCTATATGTTAGGGGATGATCCGGATGCCACTTTGCCCTACATGTGGGGAAACGAGACCGTAGACGATGTAGACGCCTCCGGTGCTTCACTTGACCCCCTCGACCCTTTAAATGATCCTGACCCCCTATATGACCCCCTATATGACCAAGATGTGGCTTCCGGTGGTCTAATGCCAGACGATAAGAGGTCGCGTTTGGGCAGACCTATAAAGTTACCCGCCAGGTTTCGGTAGTATCTGTAATGAAGGGGTAATCAGTATTTTATGATCATCCGTGTGCAGGTATACTGGATCAGCTTGTATGTTTTGTATGGTTGCCTGAACAATAGGTGATTGTCATTAATTTCGGTCAAACGGACTGCAGTGGTGGCCCTGATCAGCTTGTATGTTTCGTCGGGACACCCATCGTTTTCCAGCGACTACATGATATATAATGATGGCGACTTAGATCAGCTTGTATGTTTTGTCAGGGTTGCCATTGCTGTATATCTATCTAAATTATGCAAAAAAGGGAAAAAGTGGGGAAATTTTAATCACACGCTTTAGTTGCGATCAGCTTGTATGTTTTGTCGTTGCTTCGTGTGTGATTGTAAATATTAACTTAAATTAAGAACCTCAACTAGGTCTGACGGAATCAGCTTGTATGTTTTGTTCCGTTCATGCCGATAGAGAGACTAGTTTAAATCGAAGAAACTTGTTTAAATCCACCAGTACTGAAATACTGGAGCTTGGTTTAGATCAGCTTGTATGTTTCGTCTAAACTGCACTCCAGTGGATCATTGGACGGGTGGTGTATTTCAGCAGGGATACCTGTTGGAGTACCGAATCTTACATATGTCATGCTCGTTCTTCATCTTATGGCAGACTGTCAATCAGCTTGTATGTTTCGTTGGTGGTCTGTCTTGATGTTGAACATCTTTCGGTCATCACATTTGCTATTATGTTGTACCGTAGTTTTAGGTCAGATGGTCGTCCTTCATCTTATGGCAGACTGTCAATCAGCTTGTATGTTTCGTTGGTGGTCTGTCTTGATGTTGAACATCTTTCTGTCATCAAATTCGCTAGCATGTTGTACCATAGTTTTACAATAGCCTCATAATAGAGGTTTTGTTATCATTTTTTATCATAGTTTTACAATAGCCTCACAATAAAGGTTTTGTTTTAATAATCTATTTTCAGTTCTCATAAGATGGCTGAAAATCGCAAAGCTATTAAGCATTTAGAACGATGTGAGGTATGCGGGACAAGCTCCAAACTTTTAAAAAGGCATTCTCTAAGGTCTCACATACCCTGGTACATGAATCCAACCACTGCATGTGCGGACTGTTTTCTATCTGAAGGGTGCCAAACCCAATTATCTAAATTTCACCACCTGCATGGGCGAATCAGTGGAGAAGCTATGCTATTGACCTGGTTTTACCTTGCCAATGGTGCTCTTTGGTTTTTAGCAGAATGTCTGGGCTTACCCTCCCCAAATGGTTTGCTTCTATTTGTGGTGACGGAACATCTATTTCCTCCCACTCTTTAATTTTCCAAGGATCAGTTATTCTACCTGGGAGAATTTGATCGCAGAGCGGGATTGGATCCAATCGCTGAACATGAATACAATCTTGTCCCACCTACACGACCATGTATTCTCACTCATTATCATATTTTAACTCGTCTAATAAGTCGATTATCCCTGGATCAGATCCCTGTTTTTAAGAATCTGGAAAAATATGTAGCATGCGATGGATCCAATCTGCCTACGAGCCATCCAAGAATGAAAATTGCAGCTATTGATTCGCATTTTCATCTGAATGAGCTCTACAGATCTAGCAAAATGTCCATGCAGCAATTGGAGAGTTCGGTGACAGTCCCCATAAGTCTGAAGTTTGCCATTGCAAATTACGTTTATCCTACCAATTGGTGTTTTATTGAGGAACAGATGCGGGATAATCCAAATATAAGGGTTACAGTGGGGGTTCACCGACATCGGATATATGGCAATATCGCCGAAAACCTATTTTCCAGGTTGGAAAGTCTAGTCCAACGCCTTCCGCAAAATTGTGGGAATCGGCGAGGTGGGCCTTGACTTTACCACACGCTGTCTCTGCAAAACTAGTCACAATCGAGCTCAATGTCGTGTGGATAAGATAAATGGCAGCGCTGGTTCCTTCGACAGGTCTTCTTGTTGGCAAAGAAGCTGGATAAAACATTAGTGCTGCATGTCAGAGATGAAAAAGATGGGATTGCAGCTAGAGAAGTTTTAGCACTTCTCCAGGAATTAGAAATGACGAACATGGTAATTCACCGTCACTGTTTTGTAGGAACTGACGAGGAGTATAGGCAGTGGAGCACAACGCTTCCATATTGCTATTTTGGTCTTGCGAAGCCTTACTGTTAATACAAAAACCTGACAAAATACTCTTAGAGACTGACGCCCCTTACTTCACAATAGACAGGAGACAGTTTTCATTTAACCATCCATGGAATGTTTTCTATACAGCTGAGAGGGCAGCTGAAATATTTGGCATCTCGACCAATGAAATGTTGAGCAAATGCAACAGGAATGCAGCCAAAGTATATGGGTTAACTTGGTAAATGACATTCCTTTAACCTGTAAAGTATTGTGAGAAACCGGTGCATAATACAACTTTCCTGTAAGGTTTACATTAGCTACCAAATTTTGACTGTCTGACATGCAGACAACACTATAACCATTAAAAAAGGGGATACAAATTGGGTGGTCTTGACTGCTGGTTGATCAGCTTGTATGTTTCGTCTCTCAGTAGTTAAGAAAATTATATTTTGAGATTAAATTTCGCATCGATTGACTTCAGTAATAAGCCTTCGCTTTCTTTAAAACATTGCTAACATCATCTTGGCTGCTGATTGATCAGCTTGTATGTTTCGTCCCTCAGTAGCTAAGAAAACTTATACTAAACAAAATTATTGCTTTCATTTTTGCATTGGTTGACTTCAGTAGGATGCCCTTTGAGAAGACCTATATATGTACATACTAATTTGGATTTATTTATTTAATTTTCAACGTTTCTACTTTAAAAACAGGTGCTGGAACCTGCGATACTTAATGTAAGTTTTGTGTCACCTTAGTTAGTGCATGGAATCATAGAAACACTTCAGAGATTACCAACATAATACTCCAGGGAAATATGTAGGTATTGTTGTATGCGTCCTAACAAAATAGATGTGTAATAATAGATTAATAACAATGCATTAATTAGCTGTAATTCTCAACGAACTATATATAAATGTTAAAACCTAAACATAACCCTCTAGTACATCCTTATATTCAATGTTTGTTTGATATTTAATAAACTACCTACAGACCATGTAAACCAGTAGTACATTAATGGTTTTCCCTGAAGTGTCCGCTTTATAGCTCTACATTTCGCTGCTTAATTAGAATGCTTGTAATTTCTCCTGTTTGGTTCATAGTCACCAACTCTTTAGTGCTGCATTGATTTTTGATATCTATATGTGCATTATCTTTTATTGTATCCCCCAGACTGCTGTATTACTTCTTTTAATAATGCCATGTTGTAGTTTTCATTGTAATATCAATCATGAAACAACTTATTTTTAACCCTTGTAGTTTTATGCTTCGTCTAGTTGAAATATTAGCATGAAACAGCTCAGTTTAATATGATTACTGTCATGCAAATACTGCTTGTTCAAACCTTATGTTATTTTACCATTATGTTGTTTAACAGCCTTGTAGTTTAACGCTTTGTGTTGAGTCGCTGTCGTTTATATTATGTAAATAGGAACACGTTCAGACGTACTCAGAATGTCATGTTAAACATAGTGTGTGTATTTTATAGCTGATACCTCTATATAGACAAATATCACTAGGTTTTAAGGGTAGATTCTAATACAATACAATAATAGATGAGTAAATAATAAATTGGGCTAGATTTTATAGCGAGTTATAACGATTATATTTTATATTGATAATAAAACTCATATATTGCGGAGTCTTTTCAAATAAAACTGGGGAAGAGTGTTGTACCGGCGGTCACGTGTGGTCAACCCTCTTAACCGGGCCTCCGGAATACAACTGACCTTTCTGGGTCGATGCGACCAACCAATCAACGCCGAGCGTGACGTAAAAGCGGAAAAAACATTGGCCATCTCCAGAAAGCGTTCTCTTGAAATCTACCCTTACTACTGACAACACCTCGTCCAGAACTTGGAAGCACTACTGCTATAGGTAAGTAGTCCGCTATTTACCTTATAGACAATAGATATACCCATAGGGCCTATTTAACACTGGTCACATGACCTCATTATTATGCCTGTTTTACTCGAATTATTCGACAAAACACATAAATTACCTGATATGGTGATATAATTCCTCCTTCTTCCACGGAACAAGCTTCGAATTAAAACAGTTTTCAACTAAAATACAGCGAACAATATAAATAAACACTGCCACACTCTGTCCTCTGGGTATCCAAAATGGCGTAGATCAACATAAGGCGCTTCAGGGGGTTATTTTAAAACGCCGACTTCACCGTTTTGCGCATCGTCCGAAAATGTCGTTTTATTTTTATTTTGGGTGATTTATTAACAAAATATTTCTAAAGTTTCAAAAGAGTTTTTATCGAGTGGTTCCTTTATTTGTAGGTCGCTATCTGACACGGTTTCTATTCCAAACTGACGGTTCACAACGTACATTTCGGGTATCGCTGGAGTGTACGATACTGAGGGTCAATCATTCGGGGCACCCAATATGTGTCATCACCGATTTTCCTAATATTTTCAGAAAACGTTGTCGAGGTATTGGTCTACCAAATTCCAAAATATTACGAAAATCTGTGATGACACATATTGGGTGCCCCGAATGAAATATTGGCGAAAAAGTGGTTTTAAAAAACATAAGTTTTTGAAGTAGCAACATAATATAAAGCGATGTTTCAACAGGAAGTATGTCACGACAGATAGCATACCAGTAAGATCAGGCGGAAGACGGAATGAAGAAAAGCGAAAGAAGGAGCAGATAAAAACGGTTGAGAAAGTGGACCAAACAAATTCAATTTAACAATCTTAACAAAGCCTAGACTTCTCATACTGTCGCTTCTTTTCTCGAATTACGTTGGAGAAATATTAAATGCAAAATCAATGACGAGAGAGATGATTTCAATTTTGGCATTGTAATTTATCGCCACATAGACGGGGATGTTTCCCGAGCAAATTATTATGGGGTATATATTTCCTAACTTATTCGTTTTATCAGAGCTAGGAGTCGGGTTGAGGCCTTCAACATTTGTAACTAAAAAGCTATCCATCAGTGCTACTTTTACCATGAACTTCGGAATCTTGTTAGGGCCATCGCGATCTCAGGTTTTAAATTTCGCGAGATTTATTTTGCATTCCCGCGATCTCGTCAAAATGAAAATGAGATAAAATATGCGAGGTTTCAACGAAGTTTGGTTAGCAAACTTCGCATTTTGTTCAATGTAGAATAGGACGAGAATTCGAAATTTGTTTCATAAAATCTCGCAAAATTAAAAACGCGAGATCGCGATGGCCTTAACAGCATTCCGTAAAAAGCCTTTCCAGCGTTGTAAGATCATTGGCCATGGTCAATTTTATACAGCAAGCTTGATAATTTACAAGGTACTGCATTTTTAGTGGTTAACCCATTTACAGTTCGCCCCTTTGCTTGCCTCTGATTTCTGCGATGACCCGACAAATTGTGGACGCTATGATGAGGTCTACCTTAATTCGGACGGAAATGGGTGTTAGCGTTTAATGTCGTTTGTTTGGTCCACCTTCTCAACCGTCTTATCTTGCCCGTATCTTTCGCTTCCTCCCATTCCGTCCTCCGCCGACTCTGCTGTTGTCATTTTTAGTTGATGTATATCTGTCATGGTCATGGCATACTTTCTGTTGAAGCATCACTGTATACTCTGTTAATAAAAATAAATAGTTTATGGGTTTAAATTGTTAAAAGTGCCTCTTTCCAGTGAAATACGCATGTTTAAAACCGCGATATACATTGTGCCTCATTTATTACTAAAGCCTTTGTGCGATTTTGATACTGACCCATTGGTCATTTGCGGTATCATTTCTCTGTCTATTATGTACCCGTGCCTTTAATAGTGGTTCAAGGGAGACAACTGCTATAGTTCTCTGTAGTTTGTGTACTCATATTTATGTCCCTTATTCCACAGGTAGATAAATGACTATGTTCACAGTACTGAGTAATAACTGTAAAAGTTAATGAGACCATTTATCATGAGGTCAATGTATTATTTATATTGTAAACGATTGTCATGTATGTCTTGAAAAACTGGTTATTGTACAAATACAGCTTGGTTGACCACACCCGATTACCGGCAGCCGTAGGTACAGTTCCCGGTAAACAAACAAAAAAATTCAAAGGGTAAATAAATCTAGTTTTATGACTTGTTAGCCTTAAACTATTAGAAAAGTGCATCGGCCATTTTAATTTGGAAGGAATTTTGTGTATGTCACCTGATTCCCGTGAAATTGGCACCTATATTATGCGAGTTACGGTAGGTTAAATGTTGAAATTAAGCTAAAAAATGTGATTGTAGAAAGTTAGAGACCTGGTACTCGGTAAATAGTCAAGTGTAAGAGATTTCAGACATACTGCCTTAAAATATAATCTTTCCTAAATATACAGTACACATTTTAGCCCACAGAACATTTTATTAAAAGAGTTGTGGATTTTTAAACTCGACCGGGTATTACAAAATGGTAGGAGTACGGTACAGTTCCATTATTTATTTGCAGGTAGCTAGTACAGTTCCGAAAAAGTGCAGGAGTATGGTACAGTTCCAATAAAATCGGACTCTAAAGTCTTTTCTCCTTTGGTATAGTGGTGTAATTTCGAAAACACTAATAAAGAAGTACTGTATATAGAATTATATACATCTTCGGTAGATAGATAGATAGATACTTTATTGATTTAAACTTTTACAGTTTCTAATCAATACATAGTTATAATCACGTGACAGGTTACACATACTTCTACACACTCACTTAAAGTTCAATTTTTAATACTCCTTGATTAATCATAGCTCATATAAATCACACATTTTACTCAATAATCCAAGGATATCAAAAATCAAAAGGAATTACATGTATATATAAAATAACAATTTATGTGAGGATGTACTTGAATATATTTTAAGAAATAATATTTGGAATAGAACATCTGATAGTAAAAGCCTCTGACAAATATTTACTTAAATTAAAAAGTTCTTTCTTCTTTGAAGATTGTAGAAGTGTTATGAATTTAAACATATTTGGCCTTTGTTTGTAATATTTTCTGATATATTTCTTTCTAATATCATTATAAGCTGTACAAATTAAAACAAAGTGAAATTTGTCTTCAATTTCAGTTGAATTACATATTTGACAGACTCTTTCTTTTCTTTTAATACTATGTCTTGCATAACGACCTGTCTCAATTCTTAAGCTATGTGGAGATAAAAGTAATTTAGTAAAAACACTTCGTAATCTTTTTGTACATACAATATTCAGATAGTTTTCATATTCAAAATTATCTTTAACATGTCTATACAAACATGATGATATTCTATTTTCTTGTAGATCAGTGTTCCTTTTTTGAATAAAACAATCCACCAACCTCTGTTTAAAGCTAGATATAAAGTGTTGATGGTTAACCCTGAAAGGATCATCCCATACATACATAAAGCCCTACGTATTAAGCAGAGGTTTTACATTGGATGACCAATTGTTTAAACCACTTTCACAATCAGATAATGAAGATTTATATATAGATGATAAAATTATATTTTCTGTTGTAACTAATTTCAGCCAATATCTAACTATTCTAGTATATCTTGTGATAAATAATGGATAACGCGCCAGTTCACCGTAAACACAAGCATTACTCGTTGTCAGTTTTACAAAAACTTGAGATGAATTCTCTATATCTCCTTCGATTTTGTGAAATCCCATACTTCACAGCCGTAACTGAGTATTGATGAGACGAAAGCATCAAATAATTGAAGGGATGTTTTAGGTTCAGTTCAGTTTGTCTTATGTTTGCAGTTAAAAGATTCATAGCTTTCAATGCTTTGCCGCACATAGCCTGTTGATTTAA
The DNA here is from genome assembly GCA_037043455.1 of Cyrtodaria siliqua. Classification (NCBI taxonomy): domain Eukaryota; kingdom Metazoa; phylum Mollusca; class Bivalvia; order Adapedonta; family Hiatellidae; genus Cyrtodaria; species Cyrtodaria siliqua. The sequence continues at coordinate 26,819 of JAWPHD010014203.1, read as the reverse complement.
CGTATACCATCCAGTGTAGTTAAATACAACTCCAAGATAATTAAAATCATCTGTAACCTCTAACAATGCTCCGTTATAAGAAAACTTTTCATCAAAGGTTACTCTACCTCTTTAACGAAAAACTATAACCTTTTTTTTCAGTATTTACGTCCAGGCCCCAAGTTTCACAATATTCATATAGACGATTTAAGCTCATTTGCAGATCTTGCGGAGTATTACCTATTAACACCAAATCATCAGCACTGTCTATTCTATTTTGCCAATTTAACTCTAAATGTTCAATAAACGATCCAAAAATTATATCCCCTTGCTTCAAACCGACTGAAATCTCGAAAAAATCCGAGAAAGAACCGCAGTATGTAATGCATGATTTGGCAGTGTTACACATAGAACGAATTACTCTTAGCATTTTCCCGTTAATACCAAATTTATATAACTTTAACCACATTGCATTCCTATAGATAGAATCAAACGCTTTTTTAGGGTCTATAAAAGCACCATAAAGCCGTTTTTTATTGCTTAGCATTTTTACGATTATACTATGAAGTGCAAAAATTGCATCTACCGTTGATCAGCCTTTCATAAGCCAAATTGTGCGTCCGATACAGTATTATTAATCTCACACCATTTATTAATCCGGGTGTTCCTTAATAACAAACGATAACAGTGCATGATCACTGAATTCATTGAAGTCTCCTATTTGAAAATCACTCACCATCGAAATATCACATTCTTTCAATAACAGATAATCTATCACCCGTTTCTATTCACATACGTTGCAGAACCCACGCCGTAATCATACCCTAACCTACCATTGGCTACTCTACATGACGTAGCCTTACAAATATCAAGTAGTTTGGTTACCTGTGCATTTATTGCCGAGTCCTGTGATACTCTAATTAAAGGACTATCTGGTATATAGTCACTATAATCGATATCATTAACAGTTCGATCAAAGAGAATATAATCGTTTCTATTAGCTACCCTTGCATTGCAATCACCAACAATGAATGTACTGCCTAATGAATCAAAGTATGATATGCCCTCCTGTAATAATTGAAAAAAGATCAGCAGTAACAATAATAACTGCTAGCGAGTCATCGCCCCACAAATATACACCACACAAGAAAATATCGTCTTTGTTACCAGAGAAGTACTTATTTATCTAGTTTAAGCCAGATTATCGTGTCATGGTGATTTTTTACAATAGTGATACTTTTTTTGAGTGATTTTTTAAAGTATAATACAATACCTCCGCTATTTCTTCTCGCCCTGCGGTGTCTAAATTTACGCTAAAAATTATAATAACAGTAACCAGGTAATTCAATATCGCTGTCCTTACTTGTTCATGTTTCTGATAAAAATATAATATCGTGTTTTGTCAAAATATCCACAAAGTTCGATTGTTCTTTTTTAGTTTAATAATATTTTATTGCAGATATGTTACAATACATAAATTCAACATCACAATATTGATAGCAACATATGCAAATGGATTGAACTACAAGTTATTACAACATTAGTTACAGTTCTCTCCATTCTTTTTTACGGTCCGTTAATCCGTTACAATTCCAATACACAACACTTAGTCCATCCTCCGCGTGCTCCTAGTCCAATTTCACTGGTTTTCCATCAAGATATAAAGTGTCATAGATAATCCATGCTCTTCTGCCTTCCCTTTTAGCGTCCTTCATTTGTGGTGTCAATCTGCGACGCTTCGCGACGACTTCCGGCTGAAATTTGTTCGTGCATATAAAAGTGTCTTCTAGCTTTATTCTTAGTCTGCGTACCATTTCCCTCTCAGGAAACAGGTTAAACTTCGCGACGGTTTTTCGCGTCGAACCGGAACCGGTGCACCGATCCTTGTACCCTCTCGAGTTTTAGGTTATCCACCACTTCTCGTGCAATTTGAAGCTTTGCATGCAAAAATTTACTAAATTTAGATTCGTTTTCCTCGGCTTTTTCGAATTGGGATTCTGGAATGTTTCCGAAGATCAAATTATTTCGCATTGATTGCGACTGCAAATATATAATAGAGTCTTTCAGTTTCTGATTTTCGTTCTCCATTTGCGTCATTTTATCTTGCGCCATGCCTATAGCGTATTCGGCTGAATCGACCCTATCCTCTCTTTTATTTAGCCTTTCATTTGCTTTTTTTATTCATGTCCTCGATGTGCACGCACATTGTTTACATTTCTCTATTAAAATTATCCACTTTTTTTCAAGTGATTCAAGTTTTAATAATCGTTTGTCTATATCACTGATTTTGGACGAGATTGTTGATAAACAAGCCATAATGTCGGCATTCGTCGGGTTTGCGCTTTGAAGCGGCGTACCAAGGATGGTATCCGCGTTGATCTTGTCTTCCATTGCGATGGAAGGATACGTGGTACATTTAGGCGACTGAGGACTATAAACACTGGAATTTGTTAGACCGGAAAAAAGTCACGGGTATAGCATACCGGTATAAAGTTAGTATTTAATTTTGAAGGAGTACCTTGATCAAACAAGACTGCATTTGACTGACTTGATGGAAGGCGTGGCGCAGTAGGTAGCGCGGCGGATTTGTAACCGGAGGCCCCGGGTTCAATCCTCTGAGGTGCCACTGAGTTCCGTCGGTGTGTTCTTGGGCAAGACACTTTCCCTTAGCCCCGTCCGTCGGATGGGGACGTAAACCGGGCGGTCCCGTGTATCGGTCTATCCTCCGAGCACGTTAAAGAACCATAGGAATCTATTCGATAATAAGAGTAGGGCAGGTTCCCGGATTCCTATGTATCCTTCCCCTCTCTCTGGGGCGGCTCTAAATAACCTATACTGTGTTGATGAGCCGTTAAACAACATTCAACATTCAATTTGACTGACTTAAAGCGTCACTAACACTCACCCAAAGCAGGCCAAGAGGACAGACCCAACAAACAGAAACGGTTCTGGTCCTACATCAAATCCCTGAAGAAGGACAGCAGCGGAGTAGCCCCACTGAAAGAAAATGGGAAGTTATACGCCGATGCCAAAGACAAGGCTGACATACTCAACCGCCAGTACCAGTCAGTATTCACCAATGAGGACATAACTGATATGCCAACACCAGCAGGGGCACCATTCACTCCAATGTCAGACATAGTGGTCACCATAGAAGGGGTTGCAAAGCTCTTAAAGAAGATGAACCCAAGCAAAGCCTGTGGACCCGACCAGCTTCCTGCAAGGATCTTAAAAGAACTAGCCAATGAAATTGCACCATTCCTGACGGTCATATTCCAAAGAAGTCTACAGCTTGGAGAGGTACCAAATGACTGGAGGATAGCAAACGTCACGGCAATCTTTAAGAAGGGAGAAAAGTACAAGGCCAGCAATTACCGTCCAGTATCCCTTACAAGCCTTTTCTGCAAGATACAGGAACATATCATAACCAGTAACGTCCTCAAGCACCTTGATGCCCACCACATACTCACGGACTGCCAGCATGGATTCCGAGCCAGAAGGAGCTGCGAAACACAGCTACTAACACTAGTTCATGAACTAGTCACAGCCCTCAACAACGGAGTCCAACATGACTTGATCATCCTGGACTTTTCCAAGGCATTTGACAGAGTCCCTCATGAACGTTTACTGAGGAAACTAGCCCACTATGGAATAAGAGGCAGCACACTGATGTGGATCAAGGCATTTCTATCGAAAAGAGAGCAACAGGTCCTAGTAGATGGCGCCACTTCAGACAGTGTGCCAGTTATTAGCGGAGTACCTCAAGGCACGGTATTAGGCCCACTGTTGTTCCTCATTTTTATAAATGACCTTCCAGACAGCGTACATTCAAGAGTTCGCCTCTTTGCTGACGACTGTATCTTGTACAGACCAATCAGAACAAGACAAGACAGTGTTGACCTCCAAGATGACCTAGATCGACTCGCCGAATGGGAAAGTATATGGGGCATGGATTTCCACCCAGACAAATGCAGCACCCTCAGAGTCTCTAGATCAAGATCACCGGTAGTCTCTAACTACACACTGAAGGGTCACGTCCTAGAGACCACGGATTCGGCAAAGTACCTCGGGGTGGAGCTACAAAAAGACATGAATTGGAGCCTCCATATCGACAAAACAGTCAAGAAGGCGAACAGCACACTAGGATTCTTGAGAAGGAACCTGAGGATTTCCAACGAACAAACAAAGTCCTCGGCATACTTCTCACTAGTAAGACCCACCCTAGAGTACTGTTCTACTATTTGGAGCCCTCACACCCAAGAGCACATCAAGAAGGTAGAGATGGTTCAGCGTCGGGCAGCACGGTATATCACTAACCGCTACAGGAACACTAGCAGTGTCACATCTATGTTGGAGCACCTAGAATGGGAGACTCTGGAGTCGAGGCGTACTAAGAGCCAACTCACCATGCTCTTTAAGATTATTCACGGGCTAGTGGACATACCAGCATCCGAGTTCCTGACACCTGCATCATCTCGCACCAGGTCCAATCACTCTTTGAAATTTAGACAGTTATCTTCTTCCAGCGACTATCTCAAATTTAGTTTTTTCCCAAGAACAGTTTGTCGTTGGAATAGTCTACCAGCCACTGTGGCTGAGGCTCCTGATTTGGTATCTTACACACAGGAGCTTTCCAAACTTTCATTCTAAACTGTCCCAGTTGATTGTTTGTTAGGTTCTAGTGACTCTCAGTGCTATGCTGGTTGGGTGAATTCCCAGGGGCCGCTACGGTAGCCAGACAGGATTGATGATGAAGGCCTATCACGCAATTAGCGACTAAGAATATCTTCCTTCTACCTTTCCTATCCATTTTTACTCATTTTTTCTTCTCACTTTAATTCATTGTTAAGTATACTTGATATTAATTAATGCGCAACCAACCCGCGTTGTAATCGTCAATTGTGACGGAAACGTGTACCATACAGATACAGATACCCCTTCCGCCGATTGTCCATGTTTGGCGGTTTTATTCAAATTACCACTCAGATAGCTATCACTTTCACTATTTTTCTTTCTTTTTGAACGTTTGTTCTTGGCCATAAATCCAAATTTTCGATTCGGTTAGACAATAATCCACATCTACACACTCTTTTAATCCAAATAAACGGACTTGTAACCACTTTTATGGCAATTTTAATAAAAAATTTCAGAGCGCAAAAATACTCGACTATCGTTCACACCTGTCGCGTGACCGATCCAATAGACAATACCTTTAATGTATGAACTTATTATATGCCTACTGGTACCGTTGGAGACAGGTGATTTAAATGATTTTTTTTTAATTTACAGTCGTTATTGACAAGATATTTGTCTCGTTCAGAAGGAAATTTGTTTTGATTTAATGATTGTTATTATTGAGATATTAAAGGTAGTCTGCTGGTGCGTTAGCTGTTTGGTTCAGTATATATTTGCACATGTATACGACATACGCGTAGCGATACGTGTTTCTGTGTAGACTGTTGCACTGCGCATGTCCTTTTTTTCAAACAGAACAATTTTAATTAACTGGAGCAGTCCAGTGTTCTGTGTTGCCTGTTAGGTTTGAGATGGAAGGACATTTGGAAATGCTGTAAGTTATCTTTTTCATATATTTCCATTTGTATATCTAGTCAGGGGCATTTTAGATAACTTTTTTGACGTTGATATTTTGGTGATTTAGCCATAATTCTTCGAAATGTCATGGAAACTAAATAAGAAAACACTTTCCCCTTTACACCCTCGCTCTCGTTTTATGGCAGTTTTGTACAATTTTTTATCTTTGTAGGCCATCTGTACGCAGCTGCGCTCCGGTATAACTATACCCATTCACTACTACACTAGCCTTGTTCTATATCGCTACAATCTAGTTTTGAGTCTATCACGTGGTAGCAGTGCGGGTTGATCTGCATAGGAATTTCTCGAGAAATCACTGTAGAAAATTGAGGTTACACACTGCTTTGTTACTGTTTTGATTTCGACATTTTGGCTATCACATGACATTTTGGCTATCACATGACATTTTGGCTATCACATGACATTTTGCCACTGTAATGATTTTCATCGTTACCAAAATATTCATTTTGAGCATTTGCCATGAATATGTGTGTTTACTTTCTGTTTTATACGTACACTGAACCATGATTGATGTTGATAGAAGTAGGTCAGTTTATTTAGGTATGAAGTAAATGTTTGTGTGTGATTATTAGGGTAAGGTGATATTTAGTCAGACTTGACATTGAGCCTGACGATTTTGCCCGATTTGGTACTGTTTTTAAGTTGCCACAAACGCACATGAAGTGCAAACAATAGCAACAGGGAAACAGTTTGATGTTAATTGTAACCACTGGAACCCAGCAAGAACTTGACATACAATATTGCTGGTTTCCAGTATGATTGCAAAGGAAGTATATGAAAACCTATTTTTCCTTGATATTGAGTCGGACATGGTGTCCGACTTACAATCGAATCGAGTGAGCTCGTATACTGTCTTGTAGTTTCATCATTACATATCGATGATATTAGCATACAAATTAAAAGAAAAAAATAACAATGATCATCCATATGTACCATAAAACAATGTCAACAAATTGACCCATTCTTATATATTCTCACAAAAACACAATGTCCGACTCATGATCAAAATATCATTCAATGGGTAGGGTTATAACATGCTGTTTCTACATGCAAAACACATATAACAAGTGGGATACTCCCACGAGATACTGCCATATTGATTTAAACCGAAATCAGAATGAATAATCGTGTGATGTCGTATATCTGTGACATTCTTTACAAAGGGTGTCCGACCTTCGATCACTTTACCCTAGATCTGATATTTGATTTGCTTGTTCAAACCTATCACTTGAGCACCATTTATACTTTAAAACCATTTCGCACCGACACCAGAAAGAGAGAGAGAGAGAGAGAGAGAGAGAGAGAGAGACCGAGGATAGAGATATAACGTTATATGTTTCACTAAGTCAAATTGTTAACATCTGTTTAAAATATTATACATCAAGTTATAAGTGTCCTACTTGCAGACGATCTGTGTCAGTGTATCATGTTACTAAAAAAAGAACAGTCGGTGCTCGTTGAAGAGAGCGTTGAGAACAAATTCTATGGAAGTCAATTTGGGAAATGATCAGAATGACATGATGTTGGTCCTTTGAAAATTATTTTGATTCGACATTAAACATGGCTACCAGCGACCATCTTTGTTTACATAGAGTTATATAGTAAAAACTTGTAGCGACTACTTCTCTGAAACTACTCGACAGATTTTCATGAAACTTTACAGGAATGCCGATCCAGCTATTAAAACCTATCAGTAGAGCTTCAAGGTCATTGACCTCTTGATTTTGTTCACTTCATGCATTTGAGAAAGCCAGACAAGAGGCGAATATTCCCGGGGGTAAACTGGTTTTAGTTACAGAAGATAACTATGCAGCTGCTACAAGATTCATGAAAGACATTTTCTGTAGGGACGATCCCGTAAGCAAGGCATGCGGTATGGTGTCGACGTGGGTCCGGAAACGGATGCGCTGTGGAAGTCGGTGTTTATCGAGCACCTGTCGTTTATGCTAATCAACGAAGAGACAGGTGACATCATAGGTATGCGCGCAACTGCAACCGGAAATGTGGCGTCCAAAGTTGGAGCGGATGTAAATTCACGGAAGAAGGCACAAGACAGTTGTTAGCATTATTTCAGTACGCAGCCATTAAGGCGAAGTTTTTCCAGCATTTTGGCGTAACAGAACAAATCCATTTTATGGGATTAGGGGTACACGACAAATATCGGAAGCTCGGATTAGCGTCAAAACTCATGGATGTTGCAATGAACATGGTGAAACATCTAGGATTTGAGTCGGTTCCCCTTCAAGTGGAAGGAACCTTCAACTTCTCGAAACGGATTTTCGAGAAACTCGGATTTGAGATTCTGTTTCAGCAACCATATGATGAATACCTCGTTAATGGGAAGCAGGTTGTCTGCAATACAGGAGAGCATAAATCGATCAAACAGTTGCCTTTCGAACAAATAAACAGTGCAATTATGCTCACGCAATTTTTAAGCGATTAGTAGAGTAAATGCCATTTATCACATAACATGCGGTGTTGGAATGTAATAACACCATTCAATATTTTCGATATTCCACTAGTGGTACAACATAACGTTAATGACGTCATGGACGTCACGTTCATGTACGTTTTCTGACGTAATGTGGCGTTATACGTTATATGTAACAAATAGAATCTAACGTTTGTTCTCATTCATTATTGAATTTATTAAAGTTAGTCGTTAGCAAAAATGATATAATGCTTCGCAAGAGCCTCGCATTATATCATTTTGCCAACTCGTTTAATAAATTCAATAATGAATGAGTACTCCTGTAAGCAGGTAAGATCCTGTATGTGTTAAAGGTAAATTGACAACATTAAAATGAAAATTTCACGTCATAGTGGGATTATGTGATAAGCAAAATTTTACATTCGCGACTGTGTGTTTTGAATTTAATAAACTCGTTGGATAACATGATTGTCAGCGGAGACTCATATAACGTTTTCATATCAAGTTTAAAACATTGACAACCCTTTCTTTTCCTCAACGATAAAGAACTTGTCGTGGTTTCAAACCCCACCGGAAGCTGTTCTCTCCAAATCAAGTTTTATGTATTCATTGCTAATCTTTCATCACCATTCGGCAAAATCCCACATTCTCGGCCCTCAAATTTGCTCCGGTAGTAGTAAATACGGTAATATCGTTGGTTCTTCGGCTGGCGCATCTGAAGTCTGCAGTGGCCAGTATCCTAGTAATGGCACAGTAGCTGGCGCATCTGAAGTATGCAGTGGCCAGTATCCTAGTAATGGCACAGTAGCTGGCGCATCTGAAGTATGCAGTGGCCAGTATCCTAGTACTGGCACAGTAGCTGGCGCATCTGAAGTATGCAGTGGCCAGTATCCTAGTAATGGCACAGTAGCTGGCGCATCTGAAGTATGCAGTGGCCAGTATCATATGACTGGCACAGTAGCTGGCGGCATCTGAAGTATGCGGTGGCCAGTATCCTAGTAATGACACAGTAGCTGGCGCATCTGAAGTATACAGTGGCCAGTATCCTAGTAATGGCACAGTAGCTGGCGCATCTGAAGTATGCAGTGGCCAGTATCCTAGTAATGGCACAGTAGCTGGCGCATCTGAAGTATGCAGTGGCCAGTATCCTAGTAATGACACAGTAGCTGGCGCATCTGAAGTATGCAGTGGCCAGTATCCTAGTAATGGCACAGTAGCTGGCGCATCTGAAGTATACAGTGGCCAGTATCCTAGTAATGACACAGTAGCTGGCGCATCTGAAGTATGCAGTGGCCAGTATCCTAGTAATGACACAGTAGCTGGCGCATCTGAAGTATACAGTGGCCAGTATCCTAGTAATGGCACAGTAGCTGGCGCATCTGAAGTATACAGTGGCCAGTATCCTAGTAATGGCACAGTAGCTGGCGCATCTGAAGTATACAGTGGCCAGTATCCTAGTAATGGCACAGTAGCTGGCGCATCTGAAGTATACAGTGGCCAGTATCCTAGTACTGGCACAGTAGCTGGCGCATCTGAAGTATACAGTGGCCAGTATCCTAGTACTGGCACAGTAGCTGGCGCATCTGAAGTATACAGTGGCCAGTATCCTAGTAATGGCACAGTAGCTGGCGCATCTGAAGTATACAGTGGCCAGTATCCTAGTAATGGCACAGTAGCTGGCGCATCTGAAGTATACAGTGGCCAGTATCCTAGTAATGGCACAGTAGCTGGCGCATCTGAAGTATACAGTGGCCAGTATCCTAGTACTGGCACAGTAGCTGGCGCATCTGAAGTATACAGTGGCCAGTATCCTAGTACTGGCACAGTAGCTGGCGCATCTGAAGTATACAGTGGCCAGTATCCTAGTACTGGCACAGTAGCTGGCGCATCTGAAGTATGCAGTGGCCAGTATCCTAGTAATGACACAGTAGCTGGCGCATCTGAAGTATGCAGTGGCCAGTATCATAGTAATGGCACAGTAGCTGGCGCATCTGAAGTATGCAGTGGCCAGTATCCTAGTAATGGCACAGTAGCTGGCGCATCTGAAGTATACAGTGGCCAGTATCCTAGTAATGGCACAGTAGCTGGCGCATCTGAAGTATACAGTGGCCAGTATCCTAGTAATGGCACAGTAGCTGGCGCATCTGAAGTATACAGTGGCCAGTATCCTAGTAATGGCACAGTAGCTGGCGCATCTGAAGTATACAGTGGCCAGTATCCTAGTAATGGCACAGTAGCTGGCGCATCTGAAGTATACAGTGGCCAGTATCCTAGTACTGGCACAGTAGCTGGCGCATCTGAAGTATACAGTGGCCAGTATCCTAGTACTGGCACAGTAGCTGGCGCATCTGAAGTATACAGTGGCCAGTATCCTAGTAATGGCACAGTAGCTGGCGCATCTGAAGTATACAGTGGCCAGTATCCTAGTAATGGCACAGTAGCTGGCGCATCTGAAGTATACAGTGGCCAGTATCCTAGTAATGGCACAGTAGCTGGCGCATCTGAAGTATACAGTGGCCAGTATCCTAGTACTGGCACAGTAGCTGGCGCATCTGAAGTATACAGTGGCCAGTATCCTAGTACTGGCACAGTAGCTGGCGCATCTGAAGTATACAGTGGCCAGTATCCTAGTAATGACACAGTAGCTGGCGCATCTGAAGTATGCAGTGGCCAGTATCATAGTAATGGCACAGTAGCTGGCGCATCTGAAGTATACAGTGGCCAGTATCCTAGTAATGGCACAGTAGCTGGCGCATCTGAAGTATGCGGTGGCCAGTATCCTAGTAATGGCACAGTAGCTGGCGCATCTGAAGTATGCAGTGGCCAGTATCCTAGTAACGACACAGTAGCTGGCGCATCTGAAGTATACAGTGGCCAGTATCCTAGTAATGGCACAGTAGCTGGCGCATCTGAAGTATGCAGTGGCCAGTATCATAGTAATGGCACAGTAGCTTTATTGGAGTACCATGGAGTACTATGAGAAGGCTACCTCACAATAATGGACAATAATGGATGATATATCAGCCATGTTCCAGAAGCAGTATACTCTAAAGTTAAAAACATTAAGCGAACTGCGAGTGAACAGCGAGTCGTTGTCGTAGCAACAGAATATAATGCGATGTTCCAACAGAAAGGATGTCACGAACGATAGCATTCCAGTAAGAGATGGCGGAAGACGGAATGAGGAAAAGAGAAAGAAAGGAGCAGATAAAAAGGGTTGAGAAGGTGGACCAAAGAAATTAAATTTAACAATCTTAACAAAGCCTAGAATTCTGATACTGTCGCTTCTTTTCCCGTATTACATTGGAGAAATATTAAATGCAAAATCGATGACAAGAGAGATGATTTTAATGTTGGCATTGTAATTTATCCCCACATAGACGGGGCTATATCCCGAGCAAATTATTAAGGAGTATATTTTTCCTAACTTATTCGTTTTTCCAAAGCTAGGAGTCGTGTTGAGGACAACATGTGTAACTTTCGTAGAACTGAAAAGCTGTCCATCAGTGCTACTTTTACTATGAACTTCGAAAAAATACGGAATCCTGTAAGGGTCATCGGATCTTGCATGTTAAATTTTGCGATATTTATTTCGCATTCTCGCGATCTCGTCAAAATGAATACGAGATGAAATATGTGTGGCTTGCACGAAGTTTGAATTTTTGTTCAATTAGAGGTAGACGATAATGCGAAATTTATTTCGCAATCTTGCAATCTCGCGAAATTTAAAACACAAGATCGCGTTGGCCCGAACAGGATTCCGTAAAAAATATGTTTCAGTGTGGTAAACGTGTAACTCTGATCTACTTTCGAAATATAAAAAGTAAGAAGAACTATTATGCGACAAGGACTATCACAACGTACCTGACTTCTAACTATGATTTACTAACTATATAAGATTATTGACCATGGTCAATTTTATAAGACAGTAAGGCTTTATAAAACGTGTTTAAAAGTTTATCTGAAGAGATAATTATGTTCCTATCATTTACAAGACTGCATTTTTAGTAGTTGACCCATTTACAGTTCGCACCTGTGCTTGCCTCTGAATTCTGCGTTGACCGGAGAAATTGTGAACGCTATGATGCGGTTTACCTAAATCCGTCCGGAAAGGGATGTTAGTGTTTAATGTCCACTTTTTTGGTCCACCTTCTCAACCGTCTTATCTGCTCCAATCTTTCGCGTCCCCTCATTCCGTCTTCCACCGGCTCTGCTGTTGCCATTCTTACTTGATGTATATCTGTTATGTTCATGATATACTTCCTGTTGAAGCATCGCTGTATTCTCTATTTCTATGACGACTCGCTGTTCACCCGTAGTCTCCTGATGTTTCCCGTTTTCTCTTAGAATGGACTGTTTCTGGGACATTGCCTATATGTGTAATTGTATTTTCTATTATGGTGACGCAGCTTCCCCACAGTACTCCATCGTACTCCAATCCAGCTATTATGCCTCTAACAGGCTAGTGGGCACTGCATAGATCAGATGCGCTAGACGAAGAACCATCTACAGCATCCCTTCTTTCGGTGAACATCGGCCTAGCATCGTCATTAGACAGCAGCGAGGTACTAACTACGCCTGAAGCAGATTTGAGGGCCGAAAATGTGGCTTTTTGTCGAACAGTGATGAAAAATAAACAATGAATTGATAGAATTTGTATGCAGAGACCAGCATCCGACGGATTTGAACCACGACCTTCCGCTTGTGGGCTTAGTGCTTTTTTACCTTGTTGTTCTCTTTAACCAAAGTCTGGTGATCTAGGTCCATCGCGGCTGGTGATCTAGGCTATCAAGGCTTGTGACAAATGTATGTTCCTTTATATATTAAATACCGAGTTAAATACTTAAGATCTTGTACCGACCATAACCTTCGGACTGTGCCGTGGCATTATAAAATATCTTAAAAGTTTAAAACAAGCTGATACGCTTAGGAACCAGTAAAACGTTATCTGATGTGTTTGTAGACAGACTATCTAGACTATACTATACTTATTTGTATAATAAATATATTGAATAAAACTGCACCCTTATGCCAGAACGGACCAGTAACATCAGAGTTATGGCCCTTGATTTAGTTAAAAATGCTATATTTTGCCTCGTTAAGACGATAGGGCCTTCATTGTTCATCCGATGTTTTTCAAACTTTACCAGATTTTTAACATCAATGAAAGTTGAAACTAGTTTGACAACCAGCCATTTCGGACCAGTAACAACAGAGTTATGGTCCTTGATTTATTATCTGATCTTTTTCAAGCTCTACCAGGTTCTTAACATCAATGAAAGCTCAGGCGAGTTATGGCCCCTTGCCTTAGTTAAAATTGCTATATTTTGTTTCGTTAACACGATCGGGCCTTTATTTTTTTAACCGATTTTTACCAAACTTTACCAGATTGTTATTATTAATGAATATGACTTGATTTGGCCTGTTTTCAACGAAACTTTACAGGGATCAGTACCAAGCCTAGCTATACATATCGTCAATGTGTTCCCATTGAATGATTTTGGCGGAGTTATGGCCCCTTAAATGATTTATTACACAAACAACTTTGTCCCCACTAATTCTCCTGAACCCATGACCGAATTTCAGCGAAACTTGGCAAGATGATCAGTATCAAACCTAGTTGTGCATATCATAGCATGTTCCGGTTAAATTAATTTTGGTAGAGTTATGGTCCTTTAAAGATTGTAATACACTAACTTTGCACATACTAATTCTCCTGAACCCCTGTCCATATTTAATTGAAATTTGGCAGGGATGATAAGTTCCAAGGCAAGTTGCGCATATCATTGCCATGTTCCGGTTGAATTATTTTTGACAGAGTTATGGCCACCTATGCACAAGCTTTATCCGGACTACTTTTACTGAACCCCTGGCTGGATTTCAGTGAAACTTGGAAGGAATGATAGGTACCAAGCCTAGTTGCGCATAGCATTGTAGTGTTCCCTACCACATGCTCCATATAACCAGTAAAGCGATACTAGCAAATGAACGTCAATACTTGTATCGTTTATTATAAACAGCTAATATGCAATCACGATTAAGTAGAGGTTTTACATGTAATTCTCACCATCGAACGGAGGTTATACATTGAAATGTTCGTCGTCGAAAGAATAACTCGGTAACCTGATATTGCAGGACGTGAATGACATTGTAACCTGACATCGCAGGACGTACATATAGTTGTCGCCAACTTGTCGGTGGGTAAGTACACGTATATATTATGTCTTAAGTACTAAGTTAAAAGTAAAGGTATCTATGTAGAACAATGACCTTTTGTAACTCATTGATATATAACTGTGGTGGGTAAACATACAGTATATTCATTACAGTGATACGAACAAAAGGATAACGTATTGTTTTGCTTTGAAGTAATAATTATGAATAACAGTAGGTGTTGTTTTATTGTCATCTAGAAAGAGTACCAGCCATGGCTACGACAGAGAAATTCTCCTTGGAATCACTGACCGTAGAACGAATAGATAAGGTAAGACAGTGCCCCGACTGGCTGTTAACGTTGCGATTTTTGGCGGTGCGAAAGCACCGTCAGAGGTATAATGGGGAAAACAATGGCATTCTAGGAATGTGACAAACCTAACAGCACAACACTATAATGCAACACTACGCTAGAAGAAGTAGTCTCTCATGCATGCCTTTAATTTGATGCCCTAAATAAGAAACAATGTTCAGCATAAAGGCAATTTATTATTTATTTAGGTCATACATACCTCTTTTATCAAAATGTCTCTAAGTCAACTTTTTATCATCTGTTTAAAGGTTATAACTCAGTTATAATCGTGCTACAAGCAGACAATAGAATGTGTATCATGTTACTAAAAATAGAACAGTCAGTGCTGCTGAAGGGCATAGTATATTATATAGAGTGGAGTCTTGGTGTGGAGTGGAGTGAATAATTGGAGTGAGCTTGGAGTCACATTTTGGAGTGACCTTGGAGTCAAATTTGGAGTGAATATTTTGGAGTCAATTTTAAGTCTAAACTTGAAGTCTTAATTTCTCTTACAATTAATAACTTTTTAGAAACTAATAAATTTACATGGGTTAGATCTACTTCATTTGCACATACACTTATTTATTTATTAAATAATTCTTTAAAATGCATGTGTCTATTAAGCTACCCAATTTCAACAACTAATTCCAAAACTGCACATCTAATTTTAACTTGGGCACTGTTACTACATGTTCTAAAATAATCCATGTTTGTGGAACAGTTAGGCTGAGAGAGCCCTAAGTTCCCATAACCTTTAATGCTTTTTGTTTTCATTCTCTGTGGTATGACTGACATATTGGACATATTGGAACCCTGTATACCCCTGACATTGGATGTCAGTGTCCTGACCTAAGATTAGTTGGTCACTCGGGACTAGTCATAATGCTTTAATACTGGGGTTAATGTTTGGGTATCCAAGTTCATTTATGTTGTTTTTAAATGGTCTGTCCCTCACATTAAGGTTAGCACATGTCTCATGGGACAATGCAGCTGTACTGAGTATGTTAGGAAATGTGCACCTTCTGAGGGTCATTCAAAAATATTAAATTGATAATTATCCAAAATAGTCACTCCAAAAATCTGATTCCAAGGTCACTCCAAAATGTGACTCCAAGGTCACTCCAATTATTTACTCCACTCCACTCCAAGACTCCACTTCAAGATATACTATGCCTCGCTGAAGAGCTTGCACAGAAAAAATCTACGGAAGCTAATTCGGGCCATATGAGTTAGCTAAAATATGTTTAAATATGAAATTGGTAATGAATATCAATCATCTGAAGTATACAGTGGCCAGTATCCTAGTAATGGCACGGTAGCTGGCGCATCTGAAGTATACAGTGGCCAGTATCCTAGTACTGGCACAGTAGCTGGCGCATCTGAAGTATACAGTGGCCAGTATCCTAGTACTGGCACAGTAGCTGGCGCATCTGAAGTATGCAGTGGCCAGTAACCTAGTAATGGCACAGTAGCTAGCGCATCTGAAGTATGCAGTGGCCAGTATCCTAGTAATGGCACAGTAGCTGGCGCATCTGAAGTATACAGTGGCCAGTATCCTATGCATCTGAAGTATGCAGTGGCCAGTATCCTAGTACTGGCACAGTAGCTGGCGCATCTGAAGTATACAGTGGCCAGTATCCTAGTACTGGCACGGTAGCTGGCGCATCTGAAGTATACAGTGGCCAGTATCCTAGTAATGGCACGGTAGCTGGCGCATCTGAAGTATGCAGTGGCCAGTATCCTAGTACTGGCACAGTAGCTGGCGCATCTGAAGTATGCAGTGGCCAGTATCCTAGTACTGGCACAGTAGCTGGCGCATCTGAAGTATACAGTGGCCAGTATCCTAGTACTGGCACAGTAGCTGGCGCATCTGAAGTATGCAGTGGCCAGTATCCTAGTAATGACACAGTAGCTGGCGCATCTGAAGTATGCAGTGGCCAGTATCCTAGTAATGACACAGTAGCTGGCGCATCTGAAGTATGCAGTGGCCAGTATCCTAGTAATGACACAGTAGCTGGCGCATCTGAAGTATGCAGTGGCCAGTATCCTAGTAATGACACAGTAGCTGGCGCATCTGAAGTATACAGTGGCCAGTATCCTAGTAATGACACAGTATCTGGCGCATCTGAAGTATGCAGTGGCCAGTATCCTAGTACTGGCACGGTAGCTGGCGCATCTGAAGTATACAGTGGCCAGTATCCTAGTAATGGCACGGTAGCTGGCGCATCTGAAGTATACAGTGGCCAGTATCCTAGTAATGACACAGTAGCTGGCGCATCTGAAGTATACAGTGGCCAGTATCATAGTACTGGCACAGTAGCTGGCGCATCTGAAGTATACAGTGGCCAGTATCCTAGTAATGACACAGTAGCTGGCGCATCTGAAGTATGCAGTGGCCAGTATCCTAGTACTGGCACGGTAGCTGGCGCATCTGAAGTATACAGTGGCCAGTATCCTAGTAATGACACAGTAGCTGGCGCATCTGAAGTATGCAGTGGCCAGTATCCTAGTACTGGTACAGTAGCTGGCGCATCTGAAGTATACAGTGGCCAGTATCCTAGTAATGACACAGTAGCTGGCGCATCTGAAGTATACAGTGGCCAGTATCCTAGTAATGGCACAGTAGCTGGCGCATCTGAAGTATGCAGTGGCCAGTATCCTAGTAATGACACAGTAGCTGGCGCATCTGAAGTATACAGTGGCCAGTATCCTAGTAATGGCACAGTAGCTGGCGCATCTGAAGTATGCAGTGGCCAGTATCCTAGTAATGGCACAGTAGCTGGCGCATCTGAAGTATGCAGTGGCCAGTATCCTAGTAATGGCACAGTAGCTGGCGCATCTGAAGTATACAGTGGCCAGTATCCTAGTAATGACACAGTAGCTGGCGCATCTGAAGTATGCAGTGGCCAGTATCCTAGTACTGGCACGGTAGCTGGCGCATCTGAAGTATACAGTGGCCAGTATCCTAGTAATGGCACGGTAGCTGGCGCATCTGAAGTATACAGTGGCCAGTATCCTAGTAATGACACAGTAGCTGGCGCATCTGAAGTATACAGTGGCCAGTATCATAGTACTGGCACAGTAGCTGGCGCATCTGAAGTATACAGTGGCCAGTATCCTAGTAATGGCACAGTAGCTTTATTGGAATACCATGGAGTACTATGAGAAGGCTACCTGGCAATAATAGACAATAATGGATGATATATCAGCAATGTTCCAGTAGCAGTCTACTATAAAGGAAGAAAAAAAAGAAACATTAGGCGAACTGCGAGTGAACAGCGAGTCGCCGTCGTAGCAACAGAATATAAAGCGATGTTTCAACAGAAAGTATGTCACGACAGATAGCATTCCAGTAAGATCTGGCTGAAGACGGAATGAGGAAAAGCGAAAGAAGGAGCAGATAAAAACGGTTGAGAAAGTGGACCAAACAAATTCAATTTAACAATCTTAACAAAGCCTATACTTCTCATACTGTCGCTTCTTTTCTCGAATTACGTTGGAGAAATATTAAATGCAAAATCAATGGCAAGAGCGATGATTTTAATGTTAGCATTGTAATCTGTCCTCATAGACGGGCATGTTTCCCGAGCAAATTATTATGGGTATATTTTTCTTAACTTTTTCGTTTTTCTAAGCTAGGAGTCGGGTTGAGGACTCAACATTTGTAACTAAAAAGCTATCCCCATGAACTTCGAAAAACTATGGAATCTTGTTAGGGCCATCGCGATCTCACGATTTAAATTTCGCGAGACTCGCGATTTCGTAAAAATGAAAACGACATAAAATATGCGAGGTTTCCACGAAGTTTGGTTAGAAAACTTCGCATTTTGTTCAATGTAGAATAGGACGAGAATTCGAAATTTATTTCTTACAATCTCGCGTAATTTAAAACGCGAGATCGCGATGGCCCTAACAGGATTCCATAGTTTTTCGAAGTTCATGGTATGATCATTGGCCATTGTCAATTTTATACATTAAGGCTTGATAAAAAACGTGTTTGAAAGTCGGATTTCTGCGATGACCCGACACATTGTGGACGCTATGATGAGATCTATCTAAATCCGAACGGAAATGGGTGTTAGCGTTTTATGTCTTTTGTTTAGTCGACATTCTCAACCGTCTTATCTTGCTCCAATCTTTCGCTACCCCGCATTCCGTCCTCCGCCGTTCTGCTGTTGCCATTCTTACTTGATTAATATCTGTCATACTCATGACATACGTTCTGTTGAAGCATCGCTGTATACTCTGTTTCTATGACGATTCGATGTTCACACGCAGTTCTCCCGATGTTTTCCGTTTTCTCTTAGAGTGGACTGTTTCTGGGACATTGCCTATATGTAATTTTATTTCCTGTTATTGTGACGCAGCTTCCACATAGTACTCCATCCTACTTCAATCAAGCTACTATGTCTCTACTAGGCTAGTAGATGCGCTAGACGAAGAACCAACGGATTGCTGTCTACAGCGTTCCTCCTTTCAGTGAACATCTAGCATCGTCAATAGACAGCAGCGAGGTGCTAACTACGCCTGAAGCAGACTTGAGGATCGAGAAGGTGGCTTTTTGACGGACAGTGATGAGAAATAAGCAATGAATTGATAGAATTATTATGCAGAGACCAGCATCTGGCGGATTTGAACCACGACCTTCCGCTTGTGAGCTAAGTGCTATTTTACCTTGTTGTTCTCCTTGACCAAAGTATGGTGATCTAGATCCATCGAGGCTGGTGATCTAGGCTATCAAGGCTTGTGACAAATGTATGTTCCTTTATATGTTAGCAACACTTTTAACAGCAGGGCCTCGTATCCTATCATCTCATCGAACGTTTATTAAAGTCAACAACATTGAAAATCTTTTGTTTTCTACAATGCTTAATAAAACGTTTCCTAAAGAACTTCAACTTAACAAAGCCACTAGTTCTAATGCTGTCACTTCTATTGTCGATTACCATCGGAGAAATATATGAAAAGACAGATGATTTCAATTTTGATATTATAAATTGTCCCCACATAGACGAAGATGTTCCCCGAGCGAGTCCTTATGTCGTATATTTCTGAACGAATTTGTTTTTCAGGAGCTTGTAGTCGGTTGGAGGAATTTAACGTTCTAATTTAACGTTGTTCAAAACCTTTGTAACTTTGCCATAACCTTCAAAATATGGATATTTACAAACCATTTCATGACAGACCGTTTTATTAGCTCGACTATTCGAAGAATAAGAGAGCTCATGTAATCACCCCGGAGTCGGAGTTGGCGTCGGCGTCCCACATCAAAGTTTGCATGTAAGCTGTGTTAACAAGACTATGTCTGTTACATTTCTTATCCTGGCACAACCCAATTTGGCCGTGGGCTTCCTTATAGCATAAGCAATTTTGGTTCTTGTAACACATGGGCTCCCATGGAACCCAAATACTAATAGCCCTTAAAATGTGTCTATTTGACATCAAATTTTGCGTGTAAGCTGTGTTTACAGGTCTAAAACTCTTATCTTTCTTGTCCTAGCTCAACTGAATTTGGGAATTGCTTTCCTCATTATATATTGTAAAGGGTTTCTTAAGTAATTTTGTCTTCTGCAAAACATGACATTGAATGACTGTAACGTTTTCATTTCCTCATATTCCTCAATCTTTCTATATTTACACTTCATGTGACCTTTGCGGTATATAAAGGTCAAAATCATAGCTCAGGTCACAGTTTGTAGAGTCATGTTTTAATCTTAGCTTTTTCTATAATCTGTTCATGTCTTCACCAAACTAGGCCCTGTATTTAAACGGATTAAAACAGGTTCAGCAATAAAAGTGAACTAGTAGTAAGTGACAAATGCCCCAGAAAAATGTATATGTCCTCCAAGTGAAATCTTGACCTTTGAGGTACTGGCCTGATTATTGGACACAACACACCTTCTCATTGTATAAAGTATATGTGTGTCAAGATTCATGCAATTCCCTTTAGTACTTTCAAAGATTACTCCTCCCTACCGTGGCATAATAAAAATAACATTTAATGTGAATATCAAGGTATGAAACGTTTAATCTAAACTTACCTGGTGGCACATTAGTTGGTATCCAAACAAGGTTGAATGTATCCAAACAAAGTTTTATGGGGCACCCTCATCATCCATACTGTACACATTTTCTGAAAGTAAAATTGGTGCCTATCAATACATCAGTCATGTGCAATAAATATTTAAACTATACCCTATACAGGTAACAGTCAGTGATTCATTTTGAAATCTGCTTTAATGAGTCCCTGGGACTCACATATTTTGAAACAATGGGTCCAAACTAAAAAAACAATGGGTCCCAGGATTTTTTCTAAGCAACAATCGTTAAAATAATCTATATAACCAGTGTTTCATTATGAATTCAGCCTGAATTAGTCCCTAAAACTCACATACATTAGAACAATGAGTCCCAATGAAAATGAATGGATTCTGTGACGGTGTTGACAACAGTTTGTCGAAAGATCAAATCAGAAATTAAAAGGACTAGAATATGAATATAGGCTAGGTCAATTGATTTTGATTTGCCTTTTTTAATTGTTCATTTTTCTCCTTAAGATTAAGTTACCGTGTAGATTAACCTATTTTAGATTTTCTTAAATTCAGTTTTCAGATTTCAAATGATGCATCCCATGGGATGCAAATATTTTGAAATGATGGGTCCTCAGAAAAAAAGTGTGAGTCAGGGACTCGGGATGCGCAGCAAAATGAAACACTGTAACAGTTGTAGATATTAACCTGTTTTCAACAGATAGATTGAGATAACATGCTAAAGCTGTTTCAGTACTTAAAGGCCAAACAAAATACACTATATGTGTTTCCCTTAAGCTTTGTAAAAAGGATAAGTAGGGATTTATTTTTAGAATCTCTGCCGAGTAGCAAAAATAAATTAAGATAAACTGATAATTATTACTAATAACTTTGTTTAAAAAACAATCAAGTATAAATATGTTGGTTAAATTGTGTTTTATGTCATTTTCAGCACATTTTAGGCTATATAATAGACTTTTCGATGTTTAGTTGTGAAGACAGACCACCCACTTTTTCCACAGTGGGTGTGGGGGCGGGCTTGAACCAGTACTGTATACCTCCCGTATACATATTAGAACTGACACTAAATAATATGAACCAGAAAACATTAATTTAATCAAAATTTGGGAAAGACCATTATGTCCTTTCTGCCCCAATATGTAACCGGTCCAAGTCCTTTACGGAATAGGCTTAGCCATCTGGGTATTTAATAAGGCCCAAAAAAACAACCTGTGTTTCCGGTGGCCCGACCGACCCTATTTTTAAGGGGCCGACCAAAAACGTTTTATGAAAAGAAAAAAAAATTGTTATGAACAATGATTTATCACAATATATCGAGGTAAACTGACATCACAGAGAAACTTTCAGTTATATCATCAACTTGTATGGGGTTTATGAGCTAAATACATGTAAAATCTCACAATATCTTGCTCCAAAAAAAACAACAAAAAAAAGGCTACCGACCTACTCTATTTTTTTAAAGCATGCAATAGGAAACACACCTATTTTTTTCTGTTTGCCTAAGCAAAAAAACGAATGCATGTACTTACTAAACGTCAGTTTCTGGTGAACCCAATAGATTGAAACTGGGTCTCCAACTCTGTATAGTGTAGTAATGCTCCAGCTGACAGCTCCAGCTCCATTTTGCATGGAGTCTTTGACCAACCCACAAAACACACTTGCAATAGCAAAGGCCCATCATACTGAAAGGAGAAATCTGAGTGCTCATTCATGATTGAATTTATTAAACGAGTTGGCAAAATGATATAATGCGAGGCTCTTGACAATCAGAAAACTTACATTAGGGGGCACTCCACAGTTTAATGTACATTTCTCAATCATCAAACCCATGACAAGCCCTTATTCTGAATCTTTGAGCAAAAATAAATCACATCATCATTGTGTCATACATTTCTTAGAAGACAATAAAATGACCCATGTTTCCATACCAAATAAAAGTATCTAAAAGCATTTTCTGTACAACTTTAGTCCCATTTCTTTAAGATTATCCCACCAAAAGCAATTTCAGCAATATTTCAAATGTCAATAAATAAATAAAAAAAAAATCCTACGCATATCAGGGTCATGTCTGCACTCATAATGCTTTTGCATATCAGGAAATGCTAAATTTTACAAAAAGTTATTCCATGCTGATCTCCTCGTGAGTCAAAATCAGTCATTTTACCTACTTTTTGGACGTTTTTGATAGGTTCACATCTTTCTATTTATAGCCTCCAAAAAACCCAAAGAATGCATATTCCAATACACCAAAATAAACTTAGAAGTACTCAAAACTGAAAAAAACATCAAACATGTGCTTCATAATTACTATATCAATACCATCCATGGACCTAAAAGATGCTTAGTTGAATTCTTTCTAATTTACACCATGGACATTCATGCGAAACTGAGGAGTGCCCCCTTAACGTGACAAAAGTTCGGTAAAAGAGATGGATACTCCCTGAATAAAGGTGTATACATACGAAATACAATCGGAAGAAACATGTAGGAGCTGACCAGACAAAACTGCTTCAAATGTATTTGGCTGGTTTTCGAACTTGTCCGAACGTTCATTGAAATTAACAATCTATGCAAGTTTGGTAAAGATCAAATAATACATGAAGGTGCTAGAGTGTTCACAAGGCAGAAAATGGCATTTTTCAGAATAAACAAGGTGTTAATGACCCAATTGAGCTGGTTTTCGAATTTTCCCGAGCTTTCATTGATATAAAAACACTGGCAAAGTTTCATAAAAATCCGATTAATAATGAAGGTCCTAGAGTGTTCACAAGGCAAAAGTTAACGGATGACGGACAACGGACGACGGACAACTCGTCATCCCATAAGCTCTGCTCGGCCAGTAGAGCTAAAAATGATGAAAACCATTCGAGTTAACGTCATGTTTAGCCCTGGTCATCCGGCCTGCTTCTGATTTCTTTGCTACGCTTTGTTACGTGTAGTCTAGTCTCGGACGCGGACAGCCAAACACGTATGATGTATATGTCTGACGCTAGTCTCGGACAGCCAAAATCGTATGATGTTATGTTGTAAATAATGTTACATGAGGTTTCTAGGCCTAGAAATCAACCAAGCTAGTACCCAATGATTTGACAGAAGCCAGCGCAACAAGAGAATAAACCATTAAGGGCATAAAAAATGAAGACAAAAAAATAAACGTAACCATCACTTTCAGGATTTAAAAAGTGACTTTGACCAATCATCGATCATACCTGTTTTTCGGTATAACCTCGTTTTGAGGTGTCAACACTTTTAAAGAACCTTTACTCTAGCCTTTGTCACACAGCCTGCTCTTGGTTTCTTCGCTACGCTATGCTACATGGTTTCAGCCAGGGGAAACAGCGTAAAGGCCTGGGGGAAAATATATGGTTAAAAGTGCCACTAACAATGGGGAGATTTTGGCTAGACTTTGAAAGATTTTATGTAAAATAGACATATTTTCATGTTAATTAAAAGTTTTAACATTTAAAATGTCTTACTTTTAACTTATGAGAAGCAGCACGTGATGGTAACAAGTGTAACTACTGTTGGGTTATGCTGTAATTGGCGATATTTATACTTTTGTTATTTTAAAATAATATTTACTGTTATCTATTATTGGTTAATTTAATTTTATCTATTATTGAATTATCTGGTTCCCAAACCCCCTTTCTCCACCTCCACCACCTATCGTAAAATGTAAAATTTAGGACTGCTATTTGATTTTTTTTACTGTGAAAAAATGTTGTATTGTTAATTCATTGTTATCTATTATCATCAAATTCAATTTGCTGTTATCCTGTTATGAGACCCTACCCCTACCCTACCCCTCCTACCGTCATGTAGCTTTATTTAAAACAAAATGTCATGCAAACGTTGACTTGTATGTGCATGAAATATGGGCGAATACAGTTATCTACCAAGGCCGATATTTGCCAGTAAGATGCATGGTATCGTCTGCAGAGCAATCAAGGTCCAGTGGAAGTCAAGATTGACATGGGGGTCCTATTGGCTGTTTCCCATTGGTAAGAGGTTCCGGGTGAAGTCCCCTGAAGCGCAAGACTGTCTGTGGTTGAATTTCACGAATTGTAGCTTATATGTCTAGGGCCCTATTCAAAGTGCAAATGTTTTATCCCCAACCCACCCTGATGTAGCTTTATTTACAACATACCATTATGCAAACGTTGACTTTTATTTGCGTGAAATATGGAGAATACAGTCGGCTAATCGCTAGTGGGCTCTTTAATCGGCCTAATCTACACAGACCGATAGCTGCAAGTAAGACATATACGACATATACATCATACGATTTTGGCTGTCCCGAGATTAGCGAACCTGTGGCCGATGGATTAACGACGTTGCGATGGAAACCGTCTCGCCTCTGACCGCTGCGGGTTCGAATTCCACTGGGAGCTCGACTTGTATGTTAGGAAGTGTCGACTCTTACGGATGGTGGGAGGTTCTACAGGTTCTACCCAGGAAAAGTGGATGGGACTCTGCCTCAGCCTGAAAAAAATCGACCGTCATATATAACAGTATGTGTTGAAAATGACGTAAAACACCATACAAACAAACAAACAAACACACAAACAAACACACAAACAAACAAACTGTCCGAGACCATAATACACGTAACATAGCGTAGCAAATAAATCAGAAGCAGGCCGGACGACCGAGGCTAATCATTTCCGTGTAAATTTGATTTAATAAAAACATGACGCTAACTCGAAATGTTTTATCATTTTTTAGATTTTAAATCGACATATTTATATCACATAATCGACAAACTGTACATAACTTGAAATAAGTATCTCGTGTATATCGGATAAATATCTCGTGTAATACAGATAATACTCATTACGTCGATTACCTTTATATTAATATATTTTTATTTGCTTTGTTTCAACGCGATAGAAATAAAATAAAAAGAATATCAAATTCACTAAAAACGATTTATTGTAAAATAAAGAACCAGTTCAACGTATTTGTTTTGCATTTATTGGAATTAAATCGTGTTTAGTCGACGTAAATATATCGATTTATAGTCGAGTTATTGCAAATTGAGAAATTCAATATAACCCAACAAGACGAGGCACGAATACTTTCCGTACATAACACGATATTCAAGTTTATCTTAACGAGTATAATTTATTGATTTATTAATAGGGCCATCGTTTCTACAGCAAAGTGTATCATAACGTGTAAAATTTATGAATACCTACCACTTACACGATTAAGGGAGTTGTATACGTTCATATGTCTGAAAACAAACAAAGGTAAATTATGTGTCCGTTTTTTGAACAATTTATGAAACTTCAATGGAAGAAGTTTATTTGCCTACGTTCGCAATAGAAAGGCACTCGCTAATTTATTATTTTATTACCATGAGTATGAGTTTTGATTGCGAAAATGGTTTTCATCCAATATAGCTTCGTATCATAAATCTGTTTAAAGTAGATGTATATGAAAACACTTTAAAATGATTTATACACAGGTAATTTTGATATTAGATATCGGGACAAATGCTTTATGTCTGAACCATTGCCCCAATATGGATGAATAAGATGCATGTAGCCAAGAAATCCCAATAAATGCTTAAGTACGTACTAGTAGGGGGGAGAGGGTGGGGGGGTGTAGGCGGAGGGCAACATAGCTATATGTGTAAGAATTGCCCAAAACAACACAATATGTAACAAATAAATAACAAACATTTTATTTCCAGTGGGTTGGGGGTGGTGGTTGGAGGTGGTGGTTGTGGGGGGGTGGGGGGGGGGGGGGGTGGTGGTGGGGGGGGAGGTTGTATTATTTTTTAAGTATACGCTGTAGCCAGTTACTGAGTTAGTATTTCGTCTGCTTCAAGCCCTGTGTAACCAGGTATGCAAAACTAATGTGCCTCAAATCTATCTAATATTATTAGTTTTACCCAATTGTACCCAGTTGTTACCTGGTGTAACCCTGTGTAACCATGTACCCACAATTAATCTGCCTCAAATCTATTAATATTATTAGTTGTACCCACTTGTACCCAGTTTGTACCTGGTGTATCAGTGTATAACTATAACTAATGTGCCCCAAATCTATTAATATTATTAGTTGTACCCACTTGTAACCAGTTTGTACCTGGTGTAGCCCTGTGTAACCATTTATCCAAAACTAAGGTATGTCCTAAAACAATATATATATTTTAATGGAAACATGTCCAATATGTAACCAGTTGTGCCTGGGTACAAAAAATGAATTCGCGAAGGGCTAATCTTTTTGTATC
>JAWPHD010014202.1:0-62907 GCA_037043455.1 Cyrtodaria siliqua | reverse complement strand
ATACATACGGTGGAATCATAAAATATACGGTGTAATCATACATACGGTGTAATCATAAAATATACGGTGTAATCATACAATATACGGTGTAATCATACAATATACGGTGTAATCATACATACGGTGTAATCATACAATATATGGTGTAATCATACTACATACAGTGTAATCATACAATATACGGTGTAATCATACAATATACGTGTAATCATACTACATACAGTGTAATCATACAATATACGGTGTAATCATACATACGGTGTAATCATGCAATATACGGTGTAATCATACAATATACGGTGTTATCATACATACGGTGTAATCATACAATATATGGTGTAATCATACAATATATGGTGTAATCATACTACATACAGTGTAATCATACAATATACGGTGTAATCATACAATATACGTGTAATCATACTACATACAGTGTAATCATACAATATACGATGTAATCATACATACGGTGTAATCATACAATATACGGTGTAATCATACATACGGTGTAATCATTCAATATACGGTGTAATCATACATACGGTGGAATCATAAAATATACGGTGTAATCATACGTACGGTGGAATCATAAAATATACGGTGTAATCATACATACGGTGTAATCATAAAATATACGGTGTAATCATACAATATACGGTGTAATCATACAATATACGGTGTAATCATACATACGGTGTAATCATACAATATATGGTGTAATCATACTACATACAGTGTAATCATACAATATACGGTGTAATCATACAATATACGTGTAATGATACTACATACAGTGTAGTCATACAATATACGGTGTAATCATACATACGGTGTAATCATGCAATATACGGTGTAATAATACAATATACGTGTAATCATACTACATACAGTGTAATCATACAATATACGGTGTAATCATACATACGGTGTAATCATACAATATACGTGTAATCATACTACATTACAGTGTAATCATACAATATACAGTGTAATCATACAATATACGGTGTTATCATACATACGGTGTAATCACACATACGGTGTAATCATACAATATACGGTGTAATCATACAATATACGGTGTAATCATACTACATTACAGTGTAATCATACAACATACAGTGTAATCATACAATATACGGTGTTATCATACATACAGTGTAATCATACAATATACGGTGTAATCATACATACGGTGTAATCACACATACGGTGTAATCATACAATATACGATGTTATCATACAATAAACGTGTAATCATACAATATACGGTGTAATCATACTACATACAGTGTAATCATAAAATATACGGTGTAATCATACAATAAACGTGTCATCATACAACATACGGTGTAATCATACAATATACGGTGTAATCATACATACGGTGTAATCATAAAATATACGGTGTAATCATACAATAAACGTGTAATCATACAATATACGGTGTAATCATACTACATACAGTGTTATCATACAATATACGGTGTAATCATACAATATACGGTGTAATCATACATACGGTGTAATCATAAAATATACGGTGTAATCATACAATAAACGTGTAATCATACAATATACGGTGTAATCATACTACATACAGTGTTATCATACAATATACGGTGTAATCATACAATATACGGTGTAATCATACATACGGTGTAATCATACAATATACGGTGTAATCATACTACATACATTGTAATCATACAATATACGGTGTAATCATACATAAGGTGTAATAATACAATATACGTGTAATCATACAATATACGTGTAAACATACAATATACGGTGTAATCATACAATATATGGTGTAATCATACTACATACAGTGTAATCATACAATATACGGTGTAATCATACAATATATGGTGTAATCATACAATATACGGTGTAATCATACAATATACGGTGTAATCATAAAATATACATGTAATCATACAATATACGGTGTAATCATACTACATACAGTGTAATCATACAATATACGGTGTAATCGTACAATATACGTGTAATCGTACAATATACGGTGTAATCATACATACGTTGTTATTATAAAATATACGGTGTAATCATACAATAAACGTGTAATCATACAATATACGGTGTAATCATACTACATACGGTGTAATCGTACAATATACGGTGTAATCATACAATATACGGTGTAATCATACATACGGTGTAATCATAAAATATACGTGAAATCATACAATATACGGTGTAATCATACTACATACAGTGTAATCATACAATATACGGTGTGTAGAATCGTACAATATACGGTGTAATCATACATACGGTGTTTTTATAAAATATACGGTGTAATCATACAATAAACGTGTCATCATACAATATACGGTGAAATCATACAACATACGGTGTAATCATACAATATACGGTGTAATCATACAATAAACGTGTAATTATACAACATACGGTGTAATCATACAATATACGGTGTAATCATACATACGGTGTAATCATAAAATATACGGTGTAATCATACAATAAACGTGTAATCATACAATATACGGTGTAATCATACTACATACAGTGTAATCATACAATATACGGTGTAATCATACATACGGTGTAATCATACAATATACGGTGTAATCACACATACGGTGTAATCATACAATATACGATGTAATCATACAATAAACGTGTAATCATACAATATACGGTGGAATCATACTACATACAGTGTAATCATAAAATATACGGTGTAATCATACAATAAACGTGTCATCATACAACATACGGTGTAATCATACAATATACGGTGTAATCATACATACGGTGTAATCATAAAATATACGGTGTAATCATACAATAAACGTGTAATCATACAATATACGGTGTAATCATACTACATACAGTGTTATCATACAATACACGGTGTAATCATACAATATACGGTGTAATCATACATACGGTGTAATCATAAAATATACGGTGTAATCATACAATAAACGTGTAATCATACAATATACGGTGTAATCATACTACATACATTGTAATCATACAATATACGGTGTAATCATACATAAGGTGTAATCATACAATATACGGTGTAATCATACAATATACGGTGTAATCATACATACGGTGTAATCATAAAATATACGGTGTAATCATACAATAAACGTGTAATCATACAATATACGGTGTAATCATACTACATACAGTGTAATCATACAATATACGGTGTAATCATGCATACGGTGTAATCATACAGCATACGATGTAATCATACAATATACGGTGTAATCATACTACATACGGTGTAATCATACAACATACGATGTAATCATACAACATACGGTGTAACCATACAACATACGGTGTAATCATACTACATACAGTGTAATCATACATACGGTGTAATCATACAACATACGATGTAATCATACAACATACGGTGTAATCATACAACATACGGTTTTTAATTTTCAAATTTATCAAACTCGTTGGATTATATTGATGTGATGCTCAACACCTTCACATAATATAATTGTATCTAATATATATAAGTGTATCTAATATATATATAAATGTATCTAATATATATAATTGTATCAAATATATATAAGTGTATCTAATATATATAATTGTATCTAATATATATAAGTTTATTGTATACTTTCATATTGTCCCGTTTAGTTTGCATTGAGCTAAGCGTGCAATATTCTACGATATTGCACGCATTGATATTGCACGGGAACTTTTGCTCGTGCTTGCTAAGAGCCGCGAAATAGAAATAAGGAACTACTTTCAAATAAAAATAACGGAATCCTTCCTTTAGTGTCAACAAAAAAATACGAGTTTTTTTTTTAACCTTTTATGGCAAATATTGATAAAATAATTCAAATGGTCACTCACCCACTGTGTTTAACGTTATCGAATGGTAAACAAACTTCAGAAAATCGCTTGATGTTTTTAATGACGTCATCCGACGTCGACGTCGTTTTCGCGCAAAATAATCATCCACACAAAATGAAAATGAATGACAAGATAGGAATTCCATCAAAAGCTATAAAAATAACACAAATACAATGAAAAGTAATAGTCATACAATTGACATTGATCGAAAACAATATGAAACTATACAATAAAAAGGTTATTGAATTTGTATGGCTAAATATTACTTGGAACTCGTTGTTTTGCCAAAACAACTCGTTCCAAGTAATATTTAGCCATACAAATTCAATAACCTATAGTATCTGATATATATAATTGTATCTAATTTATATAAGTGTATCTAATATATATAAGTGTATCTAATAGATATAAGGGTATCTAATATATATAAGTGTATCTAATAGATATAAGTGTATCTAATAGATATAATTGTATCTAAATAGATATAAGTGTATCTAATATATATAAGTGTATCTAATAGATATAAGTGTATCTAATAGATATAATTGTATCTAAATAGATATAAGTGTATCATATATTATAAGTGTATCTAATAGATATAAGTGTATCTAAATAGATATAAGTGTATCTAATATATATAATTGTATCTAATATATATAAGTGTATCTAATAGATATAAGTGTATCTAATATATTTAAGTGTATCTAATATATATATAATTGTATCTAATATATATAAGTGTATCTAATATATATAATTGTATCTAATATATATAAGTGTATCATATAGATATAAGTGTATCTAATATATATAAGTGTATCTAATAGATATAAGTTTGTCTAACTCGTTCAAGAAATTCAGCATTAATAACAACTAGCGTATTATCCTCCATATAGAATGAACCATATCATCCTTTTTTTTTTAATAGTTTTATCTTTATATATTTACATTAAAATTACTACTTAATTTCTTCATCTTTCGTCTGTTTTGCGCACAATATGACCTATTTATGTGTCGACGTGCCGTAAAACACCATTCATTCATTCTATTTAGAATGTAAGAAAGCACACACTAGAATGGTATACAATGTCTTGGAGACAATTTATTTATACATGCCCACACAAAGGAATCTAATAAGTAATAGATAGAGTATGGTCTCCTTGAGTATGTTAATTTAAACATCGAGTTGGGCGTAGCCCATCGAGGTGTTTAAATTAACCAACGAGATGAAACCATACTCTATTTGTTTTGTAGCATGTCCATTTCAGCTCCCTGCAATACTATAAATTACATTGTAGCATGGTCACTGAAAATTCCCTTTGTAATAGCACAGGTGTAAATCGTTTAATTGAAAATAACATCTGTCAGAATATAAATGGTGTACTACAAGTAATAGATAGAGTATGGTCTCATTGAGTTGGTTAATTTAAACATCGAGATGGTTGGTTAACTTAAACATCAAGATGGGCGTATCCCATCGAGATGAAACCATACTATTTGTTTTTAAGCATGTCCATTTCAGCTCCCTGCTATACTATAAATTACAATAACTGGTAGTTGTAGCATGGTCACTGAAAATTCCCTTTGTATAAGCACAGGTGCAAATCGTTTAATTGAAAATAACACATGTCAGAATGAATGGTGTACTACAAATATATTTGTTTTGTAGCATGTCCATTTCAGCTCCTCTCTCTTTTGGTTATTAATTATTCTCAAAGTTGCAGTTTAATTTACTAACCATAAGGGATAATATTGAAAAAGTTAGAACTAACTGTCTGTCCTGCGTCGTGTGGTTGTTGGAGAGTGAGGCACGCAATTACTACATTTAGATTTAACACTTAGCAATATTTGTTTATGATAAGCATCGGAAGTACCCACGGCCGAGTTAAAATAGTATTCAGTACACGGGTTATCCATGTTAAATAGCATTCGGTACTCGGGTCTAAATTGAAGGAGTATTGAGTACTCAGCTCTAAATTAGAGATTAAATCAGTACTCGGGGTTGGGGGGGGGGGGGGGGGGGACACAATGATCACACAAACCTAACATAGTTGAACCCAACGTGCGTTTTAATCAGGTACCACACTTGATAAATAGTTAAATGTGTCATTCGATGATTAAGTTTACATACATTAGTGATAGTGGCATGTACTGATAACAATCTTTACAACCGGCGGCAATCTTGTTTTAAGTATGACCATTATTTTAGAGTGGTCTCAACTTGAGTTTGAATCTTTTCAAATAAGCTACTTTCCCATAAAGTTTCATTAACCTATCTCTTTTCTAAGTAAAAGTATGGACCGGACACCATTCTTCTGATTTTAGTAACAGTGACTTTGACACCAGTGACCCCAAATGCAATCCCAAGCTTCCTTTTCACCTATACATGTTCAGGCCAGTACGTCATTCCAAAATAAAGTTAATGAGCAGAATTATTTTTCTTTTAGTTTTAGTAACAGTGACCTTGACCTCGAATCAAATGGCCTCAAATTTAATCTTAAACTTGTTTACCCTATAAGCTACCTACATCCCAAGTGTCAGGCTAATATCTCATTCCTAACTAATGTTATTGAGCGGAAACCGTTTTTTCTATTTTAGTAACAGTGACCTTCACCTTGACCCCAGTGACCCCAAATGCCATCCGAAGCTTCATCTTCATGTAAGCTACGTACCCAGAAAGTTTCATTCCAATATCTCATTCCTAAACGGAATGTAGGGACACAACCAAACCATCTCTATTATTGAGAGTTTCGAAATACTTGAATAAGGGTGAATTATCAAAATCGGATGATAAAGAAAGAAGATATGATTATTTGAAGTTTCTGTTGAAACGGATATGGAAGCGGCCATTTTGAGAGCTATGACATCACGGTTCTAATTGACCATATATGAAATATTGATAAATATGAACATTAACTGATTAATACGGAAAAAATGACAACGACTGTATGAAAAATATGTAATACTTAATGGCAATAATGATTTGTTTCACCATTAAAACAAAAATATTCATTTGCAGTGATTTCTTTTGTTTTAAATGATATTTATCAATATTATGGAACTATGACGTCATAGTTCTAAAAATGGCGGCTCCCATATTCATTTTAGAACAACTTTTAAAAGGTCATATCTTTTTCGTTTATCATCCGATTTTGATAATTCTCTCACCTTTTTCCAATTTTTTCGAAACACTCAATAACAGATTTTGTTTGGCTGTGTAGCTACATTCCTCCTAACTAACGTTATTGTGTAGAAAACAGTTTTTCTAGTTTTAGTAACAGTGTATTTTGTCTATATTTTACAATTTCATTTGCCATAGCAACCACAATTTTGACATGTTAATATAACAAAATGATGTGCACGATCTCCTCACTCCCGTTTACATACACACACGTTTTCATTAAAATATCTTTTATGCATTTCTTTTGTTATCAAAGGATCCATATATTTTGTGTATTTTTACTATTACCGTTGCCATAGCAACCACACTTTTTGTCAAATCAACAAAATAAAATAACGTGCATAATCCCCTCATTGCCCTCTACCAACCTGCAACGTTTCATAAACATATTTTAAATACTTTCTCATTATCGCAGGATCCATATATGTGGGACTGACTGACCGATTGAGGGACGGAACGGGGGAAAACCTAAAGTCCCCTCCGGTGACACACCAGTAGGGGACTAATAACAGTTTTCTCCCTCACAGACAGTACTACATGTAATACTAACCTAACATAAACAATCATAACATTCCAACTGTACACCTTTTATTCTCGTAAAAAGTGAGAAACAATCATGAAACGTGCAAAATGGAGAAACAATCATGAAACGTGCGAAATGTGAGAAACAATCATCAAACGTGCAAAATATGAGAAACAATCGTCAAACGTGCAAAAAGTGAGAAACAATCATGAAACGTGCATAATGTGAGAAACAATCGTGAAACGTGCGAAACAATCATGAAACGTGCAAAATGTCAGAAACAATCATGAAACGTGCGAAACAATCATGAAACGTGCAAAATGTGCGAAACAATCATGAAGCGTGCAAAATGTGAGAAACAATCATCAAACGTGCAAAAAGTGAGAAACAATCATGAAATGTGCGAAATGTGAGAAACAATCATGACACGTGATCATCCATAATTATATAAATTACTGCTTTAACTTTCTCTTACTCTTTATTACGCAATGAGCTGTTCGTGTGTTCTAAAAGCGTGTATGTAGGAAAACTACGAAATAATCAAATAAAATTTCAAACTATTGAATAGGCTACCTTTCAGGAATATAAAAGAAGACACTTTTCAAGTATAAGTATCGTCGAACCATCTGTTTTCGCACACCTTGTGATTTCGGACGATTCAGGAAATGACGTATGCGCGCGTTTCTTGTTTGAATTCCGTCATCCCTTTTTATGTCCGTCTGCTAAGGCTATAGTTCAAAACATCAAAAAGAAAATTGAAGCGATTTTCAGCTCTACGGACATTATTATTTCGCATGTTCCTCCATCTAGCGGTGTATTTATCATTAAATACCTTCCATTAAAAGAAAATTCAGGAATATTAATATTATTTTGCAATACTATATGGATCTGATCTTTTATCTTTTTGTAGCCATCAACAAATTGCGTTTTCATCAAATCTTTCATCGTAAATAAGAAATGGATTTGGGTCAAGTCAATGGCGGGTACCTGCAAAAAACGATGACGCAATATCGGTGTTTATGTAAAAAAGCCATCTGGCAAGTGGTTATTTCATAACCGTTTGCCCCAAAACTTTCGTGACTGACATGTGACCTAAGTTGGCTGCCATGTTTTGAACAAAGCAGATGTAAACAATTTACAAACTATTCTTTTCCGAGATGATGAATGTATTTTTTTCTTTAAAACAACACAAAGCAAATACAAGGCATTGTTTTCTTCTTTTAAAGTGAAATAATAGTGGATACTTTGCTATTTTTTCTGTGTTGGCAATTTAACATAAAATTAGGTTAACTGATTTGCATAAAATTACCCGTATGAAAACACTGCATCTTGGGGGAAAAAACTAATTAAATTAAGTGTGCGAAAACTAAAGCCGCTTACCGTAAGAAAAAATATGTAGGTCATACATTTACAAACTTATCAGATGAAAAGTAAATTAAATTTGATAATTGTCTAGGTAGCTTTTGCTGCAGACTGAATAGTTTATTCCATCTAGCATCTTATTAGGTTAACTGTATACTTTTCACTGATATTATGATACCAATTATCGCTAAGTGTGCGAAAACTAAGAGGCCGAGGATACCGTATCCCTTGTCTGAAACAGTTCGAATGAAATAACAAAGTAACAAGTCCGATAACAAATTCAGCATGTCAACCACGGACTACTCTTGTATGAAACATTTTCATAACGCAAAATATATTTTAAACAAATATACACAATCAAAAATAGTGTGATATGCAAACAGTTTCTTATTTTTGATATCTGTATATTTTCACTGAATTCAACTCTCTTTACACTTGTAAATGTAGTTCCTATTCGCATTTGTTTCATCAAAATTAAAAAATATATGTTTAGTGGTACCAGCAATAGCATAGCCTGTAGTACTTTTCAAATTTAACACAACGGCATAGTAAACACAAATGTGCTACATTTGTCATTTCGTGGGGATCTAGGGATTCCATTTAAAATTGGCAAATACTGGGATTGTTCTATTTTACAGGATATACATATAATATAATGAATGAGCTTCTAATTTACAAGAAAATTCATTTTGCACAGCAGTATATGCTACCTAAGGTTACGCACCGGGGTTTAAGCATTGTATTCGATTTTTTGTTAATTTCCTCTAGAAAAAAAGCCTAATGTAAAATATTTACCTGAATCAATACCATTAAAACAATCCACATGAGATTTAATGTCCTCATTTTCAGAATACGACTGTACTGTGGTTTCATCTGAGGTTTATGATATATTACGTTCTCAAACATGTTCTTTCTGGGTTAAAACCCTGGTATAAAACTAGAACAACTGATAGCCAATGAAGCTTTGCTGATAACAAATATTAATTACACATTTGGGCTATATGGGAGGATATATCTGCCAAATGATATATATGGTCCTATAGAAACCACAGCGTCCGAACGCAATGGCATCGTAGGTCCGCACTGTACTGAAAACAAGGACTAGAAACTACAATGAAAGAGACAAAAAACAACAGAAAGGGTGGTGAAGACAGGGTTACCGAATTGGAACGGTCAGTAGGCAATAAGGCCTACTGGTTAGCTTGAATCGATTTTATATTCGCACAATCCTCGCTATTATTCTGTCTTCAGCGCCCAAATAGACAAGACAGTGTAAACAAAACTACATGGAACCATGAACAAAAAACAACAGAAAGGGTGGTGAAGATAGGGTTACCGACTTGGAACGGTCAGTAGGCAATAAGGCCTACAGGTTAGCTTGAATCGATTTGATATGCGCACAATCCTCGCTATTATCCTGTCTTCAGCGCCCAAATAGACAAGACATTGTAAACAAAACTACATCCCATCAAAAGGAATTATCTAACAATAAAGTCCACATCCAGAGAAACTAACTAAAGATACACATACAAAAAATAAACATCTTAGGATGTATCCAGAATCGTACTGAACAACCATAGTAGTTGCAGCTAAAGGGAAAACCAATCTAGGGTACAACCAGAAAAACCCGAGGGACGAAAGCTCATGCACCCACCTCCCTTAGTTGGGGTTTCAGTAGGTACAATCATAGAGTCCCAAGAGGTAGTCCAGTCATCGCACAAGTGAAAAGTGAAGCGTAATGACTGACTGTAGAGGGTTTCAATTACTAAACATGCAGTGCGCTGTAAAACCAAAGGGTTATATCCTTTTCTAGACTGAGTTCGTATATATTTTGATCACATAACTTGTGATGTGGAAGGGTAATAAATATATTAGTGTAATACGTACACATACTTTTTTCTTACATTATTTCACATTGATTAGAAGGCATAAAATCAAAATAACATTAGTTTTTTTGTCGTAAATAACTGATTTTTCTTCATCTCGAAATGATCAAACTCATATTTGCACATACACACCAAATTAAGATTGCTCAATTCTCGATGAAATAAAATATTTTATTCCATTACGTGGTCCGAGTATTCACTTTCATACCTAATCCAACCCCTTCTCCAAGAAGCTAAAACGGGGATGGCTGGGATATGAAATAAAACCTAATTTTCGGCATAAAAAGTTTGCATATTGTAAAATTAAAATATTTAATAGATAATTTTAAATAGGTTACCGCATTTTTCTGTAAAAAATGTTTTTAAACCTGTTTTATAGTCGAAATATCCATTATAAAATTCTGCCAATATAATCTTTCCCGTCGCTTAATGAAATTAAGGCGGGACCACGTAATGACTCTAAAAATGAGATATAGGGTCCTATAGAAACCACAGCGTCCGAACGCAATGGCATCGTAGGTCTGCACTGTACTGCAAACAAGGACTTGAAAATTCAATGAAAGAGACAAAAAACAACAGAAAGGGTGGTGAAGACAGGTTTATCGACTTGGAACGGTCAGTAGGCAATAAGGCCTACTGGTTTTTAAGTTTTGTTTATAGAGTTTCAATATGTGGGTATATATATAGTGATAGGTAAGAATAAACATATGTTCCGGTAGTCGTGGAAAAGTCTTTATCGCGAGTCAGTTTTAAAACTCTTTAAAACGGCTACTGAATGACAGGAAATACCCGAACGCCGTGCAAAAACAATGAATATAGCCATTTTAGATTGTTTTATTTCATAATACGAAAGTAACATTTTGAGTCATGGTATGAACACCTGCATTTGATATCATATTCCATCAGGGCTAACGTTACCATAAACGCCGAAAAAACTTTACAAAGTTGTATTTTCGTACATGTCAAGCTTTACTTTACTCTACTTTTGAAATATTGAACTAATTTAAAAATTCTTCTGCGACAAGGCATATAGATAGATGGAAACAAGCTACTTTTTACGAAATGTATCAGTGGTTGATAAATGAACATGTCGCTATTGTGCTTCTCCCTTTGTATGGTGAGCGGACATGTATGTACTTTTATTTACACTGTCTTGTCAATTTGAGTTCTGAATACAGGATACTAGCGAGGTTGTGTACACTCAAAATAGATTTAAGCTAACCAGTGGGTCATATTGCCTACTGACCATTACATGTCTGTAACGCTGTCTTCACCACTCTTTGTGTTGTGTATTGTCTTTTTTATTGTATAGCTAATTTGCCCTCTTTGGTACAGTGCGGATCTACGGTGCTATTGCGTTTGCGTGCTGTGATTTCTTATAGGACCATTTTTCTATTATTGAGGAGCCTATGATGACGTTTATGACAAAATATTGAGAACGCTATCATGACGCCTGCCTAAATACACAAAAGGTAAGTACGGATTGTCTTCAATATCGTTTTATATAAATATATATTGTTAGCGTTTAACAGTTCATTTTCTTTTCTTGTTACCCTTGCTTTTACTAAATTTTTGGGCACTTTATGAATGAATTTCTAATCAGTATTATAATATTCATATATACATGATCACATCTGTGTTATACTTGTATCGCCTACGAATACTGCCTAGTTAAAAGGATACAGCATATCAGTGATATATATTATTGTGTTATATATATATACTACAATAAATTCATTATATACTGTCATTAAATATTATTCTCCGTAAGCTAGTTGGCAGTTGGCAGGTATGTATTTAAATTTGTTTTAAAAATGTACTGCTTACAGCGAATTACGTCATCAATTTGATAAACTAATTACCGATGCCATGCACATATAGTATGACCAGATAAAAAAAGGTGTTGTACATTTTGGTCGGTCGCCATTGGTCGCATAGATTGGAAACCCGTCAACAAAATTCCGACAGTCTAGATATAACTGACAACTTCCTTGTTAATACAGTGTTACCTGCCGAATCCAGGCACTGCCCTATCCGAATTCCTGTCTACACCGACCTTTCTTTACGGTCCCGTTTTTTTCCTTATATATTTCTATTAAACAAAACTCGTATAATCCGAACAATGTCTATTCCGAATACCGGCCACATTATAATTACCGAAATGGTCACTTTAGTCACGAAATATGTGATAATCAATGACCATGTTTTCGTCCCCATAACTCCATGAAAAATCATCGAATCGAAAGGCGACGAAATATGCGCATCTCCACTTAATATTGATGCTTCCAAGCAAGTTTTGCAAAAATCCAACTAAGGGTTACTGAGAAATTGCTCGGACAAAAGTGTGACGGACGAAAGGACGGACGAACGGACATTATTACGATAATAAAGATATTAGCAGAGTGAAACGATGACTGGTCGTCTAAATTCAGAGAGAAGGTCCAAAATATAAATAATAACTCACAACAACATTTTGGCACGATTTTCCATCACTAACTAATGGAATTGAATAGTTGTGCCTTCATGTTAAACAGCTGTCTTCGAGAGGACTTCAAGATTGGTATCTATACGTGTCGTTACAAGCATACATTTACGAAGTAATTTAGAAATCAACAGCAATTGCCTCCTTGAATGTGATATGTATTCCCCTGTGTTCATTTATCTCAAATTTGACATTTTGTTATTTAAAGCTTGCCCTTCAACTGAAAATATTACAGTATATACGTTATCAGTAACATTTGAAACTATTTAATTTTTTCAGTCTGTTGAACATTTAATGATCAGATTACTTGTTCACGGAACCCATTTAGTTGTTTAACCAAAACGACAAGGACAGATGAGTATTTAAGAAACAGTTTGTAACCATCAAGATTGCCGTGTGTGACCCCCATACGTGATGACATAGTAAACGTCGTTTGCTGGAGAACTACTCGCAGGCTAACACTGGCTCCTATGAAAATATGGTTCCCGGAAATGTTTTTTATATTTTGAAAAGACTTTTGAAATATGCCTGGTTGAACGAATTTTTAAAAATGAAGCCATTCTTTAAAAGCGGAGACGACAGCTTTGATCTGAATCATCAAAGTTTTTTTCAAATTCTCTCTACAGTACTTGAAAGAGAATTGACAAGTATGTATCAGGTAAGGCTAAGACAGTATTTGAAAGAGAATGGACAAGTATGTAACAGCTAAGGCTAAGATGAGACAGGATATGATAAACAATATTGCTAGAAACTTTTGAAATGTCCTTAGTGTGTGTGTGTGTGTGTGTGTATGTGTGCGTGTGCATGTGCGTGTGTTTGTGTGTGTGTTTTAAGTAAGGCAGTCACCAATCTGAAACAAATTAAACGTTAAAATCCTCGAGTAAAAGTGCTAACGGATTGACGAAATGCCATCGGCATTTATTTAATTATATAGTGGAAGTCAGTCGAATCTGCCGACGTAATATACATCGTTTGTACGCACTAAATCAATGATTACAGAATTATAATGGTGTAAAAATGTTACATTCTTCTTGCATTTTAATACGACATATTCAAATGTAATGCACAACGAATCTAGTCTAAGCGAAATACGTTTATAATCGTTGACTGTCATATTTCAAACAATGCAACAAGAACGAAAAGTAACAGACTCGGTTTTATTTAATCTTGTTAATGAGATATTATACCTCTCTCGACGAAAGTAGCAGACTCAGTTTTACTGGGTCTGGTTAATGAGATATTATACCTCTCTCGACGAAAGTAGCAGACTCAGTTTTATTGAATCTGGTTAATGAGATATTATACCTCTCTCGACGAAAGTAGCAGACTCAGTTTTATTGAGTC
Organism: Cyrtodaria siliqua; assembly: GCA_037043455.1. Lineage (NCBI taxonomy): Eukaryota > Metazoa > Mollusca > Bivalvia > Adapedonta > Hiatellidae > Cyrtodaria > Cyrtodaria siliqua. The sequence goes on along the minus strand of JAWPHD010014202.1, from coordinate 48,235 downwards.
TGGTTAATGAGATATTGTACCTCTCTCGACGAAAGTAGACGAAAGTAGCAGACTCAGTTTTATTGAGTCTGGTTAATGAGATATAATACCTATCTCGACGAAAGTAGCAGACTCAGTTTTATTGAGTCTGGTTAATGAGATATTATACCTCTCTTGACGAAAGTTGACGAAAGTTGACGAAAGTAGCAGACTCAGTTTTATTGAGTCTGGTTAATGAGATATTATACCTCTCTCGACGAAAGTAGCAGACTCGGATATAGAAAGTATTTTCATGAGTTAACACCTCAGGCCCCTAGCAGTGGCGTAGTGGTATTCTACTTGAAAGTCACAATGCTTGTGCTTGATGATTCCAACGGACCAGTACTTATTTGTAGTCGAAGCGAATTTTAAAGCACTAAACAAACACTAGTGTAAATGTCAATAAATACACAAAAGGGGGTCCTTTAAAATCAACAAACACAAAAAGAGAGAAAACGATTCCAGTCTGTTCATTAGATATCACATATAGTGCAACACCTCACATACCCCAAGAACAGGCTTAAGCGGTATTCTAATTAGATCCCAAAGTACCAATAACTGATTTGTAGACGAGGCGACATTTTACATTCACCATACAGCATTAAACAAACGCTTAAGAGAACGTCAATAGATACAGAAAATGGGATTCTGTGGAAGCAACAAACGAAAACAAGAGAGAAAGATATCGGTATTCAGGAACTGTAACTGTTATAAATGACATTATGCACTATAGCGGAAATGTATTGACATTTATAGAATTTACACAAACATTTAACATTCAAACCAGTTTATGACCCCGCCATTCGAAGTATGGTGGAAGGGCATATTGTGTTACTCCTATCCGTCTGTTCGTGCGTGCGTCCCTCCCTGAGTGCGTGCGTGTTGAACATATTGTCCGGATTCCCCAAATTTTGTCAAATTGTATAAGGGTACAATGTCTCGGCCCATTTCGATAATTGTTCGATAAATGACCCCATCGTCTCAGTTATTTTAGAGTTATGCCCCCTTTTATGCTTAATCGTCCTTGTAATTTTAGAGTTGTGCCCAAAGGCAAAGGAAATATTCACGAAATTAATGATGTCCGGACTCTCACTTGGGTAATTGTTATACAGTAATCTCCAAACTTGGTTAAATTGTATAAAGGCACAATGTCTCGGCTAAGTTTGAAAATCGTCCCCGTTGCCGTAGTAATTCCAGAGTTATGACCCGTGAAACAATTAATAATCACGAAATTAATGTTTTCCTGACTAATAACTTGAGTAACCGTTATCCATTCTTCTCCAAGCTTGATCAAATTGTATATGGGTACAATGTCTCGACTAAGTTCGATAATCGGTCACATCGCCTGAATAATTCTTAAGTTATGACCCATAGAATAGTAAACACTCACGAAATCAATGTCCGAAAGGCAATTTTCTTATTAATTTGAGAAACGATAGCTGGGGCATTCGTGTCCTATGGACACATTTCTAGTTTTAAAATATGACTAAATAGTGTAAGTCTGTAAATACATTTAATGTTCCGCATTCCTCTAGCATTAGTCCAAAGCCTATAATACCTCTTCATATAGGAATAGTTCTTAAAGTTAAAGACCATTTATGATGCAATGCTATCCAATATAAGTCCACAGTGTTAGCTAGAATATGGATAAATGGTTTACATATTAACCAAAGACGATATTGGTCAAACTCATTACATCTACTATTCAAATCGACGAAAGACCCATATCTGCAATGGTTTTAATTTAGGAAAAAAACACATGCACTTTTGGGACGAATAATTACTTTAAAAAATGTTTCGTTTTTGCTTTTGTCACCGAAGATTTAGTAACTTGTGAATGTAATGGAGCAAAGGAGTGTTGACAATCACGTGCAAATCTCTTTCATAATAAATGTAAGGACATAAATACAGTATAGACAGTTATTTACATCATTTTTGGAAATTATCTATATTGTTTTAAATAAACTCCTGCTGACTATCAGAAAATGTATATTCAATTTAAAGTAAGAAAAACTAATCCTACTTTAATGGGTTTGAAGAATTATATTCAAACGCTGTTTGACGTTTATACGTGTATAGTCTACACGAATATGAAACTAGAAATTTTTGAAATGCAATGGACCAAATATATGGTTTTACAATACTAAAAAAGCACAAGAAAACATATTTTCTCTCCTCTAATAAAATCACTTTATTTGTTTTTATTCTTATTACATAGTTACATAGTCTATGTTAAACATAAAAAGCTATTCCAACACAAGAACTGTAACAGATAACTATGTTTAACCTAAACAGTTGTAATACTATTCCTATGCAGGGGAATACATCCTTGATCAATCAATTCAACAAATATGTACTTTCGGATTATGCATATTCAAATACATTTAAAAGACGTGAACTATAATATATGTATATAATAGAGCATGCGTTTTGCACGTGTACGGGGAGATAATGCACAAGCTGTGTATATCCTCGGCTATTACACGATGCATAGTGTGTATTTAGGATATTGTGGTACAAAATCACAATATTGATGCGTAGTGGAGAAAGGAACTTGATATTATTAATATAAAAGGTTAAGAAAAAACAGAGTGTTGTAATCTATCCACTACACAAAGGGAGGCATGGCGCCTCGATTTACTAATCAAGTGTCTACCCATATATGTATGTTATATTCATTTTTCGTTAAAGGTAATTTGGAGAGTTTCTCATTACTATTAACGGATTAAACATGTTTCTGCCTCAATTGTTATATGCAGAACGAGTTTGCTTTGAACTATTCGAATGGGACCAGGAATCATTATGTGAGAAAGCTATCCAGCTGGCTTGTGGAATGCTTGTGCTTCTACCCATCTAGCTGCCCTTCCATGCAGGAAAATTACCCGAAGGGGCACCAGTGGGAATCTGGAAAGTCACCATATCACTTAGTTGTTGGTGCGACTACAACATCCACTTCAATTCAGTTCAATTTAATGATAAATATACTTTCAATTATTACATGATATAGTACTATCTCTCAGACTGTACCTTTATGAAAACAAATTACACTCTATTCAACAGACGCATGTGTGTATAAAACAAACAACTATATTCTACCTTGTATTATTATTGGTTCAGTGACTTAGCTTGTGTTATGTTATGTTTAGCTTATGTTAAGTGCAATATCTCACAAACTATTATGGAAAGACGAAATTCCCGCCATGGTATCCTCAACAAAGTGACCATACTTTGAAATTAATTGCAACTTAGGCCAATCCAAACAAGTGTTTTCATGCCTTTAGCTGACCCAGCAACGTTTTGACTCAGCAACGTTTTACCCCCAATCCCCAAACAAACGTGTTTTAGTGTTCTTGGTGAGGTACTGAATGTAGTGCTGCACATTCACTTATGAATTTGCAGCATAACATGCAATACCTCAACATGAACACTTATGAATGTGCAGCACTAGATTCAGTACCTCAAAATGATCACTTATGAATGTGCAGCACTAGATTCAATACCTCAACATGAACACTTATGAATGTGCAGCACTACATTCTATACCTCAACATGAACACTTATGAATGTGGAGCACTACATTCAATACCTCAACATGAACACTTATAAATGTACAGCACTACATTCAATACCTCAACACGAACACTGGTAAGTGTGCAGCACATGAATATCTCGTTTCCATCATGAATGAATATTTCATTATTTGAGTTTAACTATAAAAAGTAGATATAAAAAGAAAGATAAAAATAAAGTCGAGCAGGAAATGTAGCATTCAAGGACCAGTCGAGAAAAAACACGCATCAAATCAAACAACAATTACAAGGATAAATTCAAGGAAGGCCATATGACGTCACAAACATAAAATGATTGACAATAGGACAACCGCCGTGGCAAGGTCGTTGGCAATAAAAGCTCGCTTGGGGTTTACAACCAGGTAACCCATATCTGCATTGGGTTGTCAAATGTAACTTCTCCAAAGCTGAGCGTCTGCAGCCGCTTGCGGTGTTCTTGTTTATATTCATATATACATGATCATCCGTGTGTTATACTAATATCGCTCAGTAATGCTGTGTAGTTATTGGAAAATAACATGGCGGGGTTCCTTCTTTAAACTTTCCCATTGCGTTCGATTGATCATAGGTGCATCCTTTAACCTGGTTTAAAAGCCATGTTTTGCCACTGTCTGTAACAATGCGGTACTCCTAATGTGGAGCCGTTTATGTTCATTCCATATATTTATATATACTTATCTTGCTTAGGATAGCTGTCTTCTGTGAATATTAATAACTCTGGCTTTGTGACCGTTGCTTCTATATTTACTTATTGACTAAAAGAGTAATAACAATGGAAATTCAACGTATATGTTTTATTTGTGTCTGCTTATCTGCTTATTTTATGCATTTCTAAATAAACATGCATTGGCAATAATAACGCCAATAACGATTTTATCATAAATATTCTCTTAATATGTCTGGAATTCCTTCATTTGTATTGGGAACTCAACAGAAGTTGGCCGTTTTTACACGATGTAAATTGTATTATTTGAAACAGTTTTCATGGTAAAAAAAACATGGTGATATCAACTGTATTTTGGCTCGTGACGAAAAGTGAGAATAAAGTTCGCCAATGCTCGTTTTGTCTTCCTTTCTACTCTCGCCAAATACCGCTGAAATAGCAAGGTGCTAACAAAGTCATTATTATATCAGACAACACGCCAACTAGAAAAGCATTATCAAATATAGTCACTCTACATACACCAAATATTAGACAGATATTGGGTCCGAAATATATTCATACGTGTCATTGAATTGTCTGCAACAAATCACACATGCTAAAGCCGCTGTAGTTTACATACCCCTCTAAACAGTGATAAATACAACGCTAAGAGTAACATGTTTGATAAGTTCCACTGCTTTAGGAAGATATTACTCACGAGTATGATTTCGAGTACCAGACCGATACTGCCTTCAGGGTACCAGTTTACTAGGCTTACAAACACACTCACGATAACATATGTTATTTTATTTCCTATATAATGGTCCCCATTAAGCCTTTAATCACGAGTGTGATTTCGGGTACCAGATTTATACTGCTACTTGGTACACAAACTCACTGATGACAAGCGAATTATTCCTATTGAATGGTCCACATTAACCGTTTATTCATCAGTGTGATTTCCGAAAGCAGACTAATACCCGACTAATACTGCGTACCGGGTACCAGTCTATTTGGTCCTCAAACATAACGATAAGCTTCCATTCACAATTATATATATATTTATATCTCGAATGTATCTAGCAGAATATATGAAAGAAGATAATTGGTCCTGTATATTCGACGCTTTGTTTATAAATTTCGTGGTTTGATACTGATTTTAAAAGTTGTCTTAAAATATATATTCGTAAACCGCTTGGGATTTGTCAGTTAACAATAAACTCCATTCAATTAAACCGTTACTCGAAGAATGGCGTTCTTCTAGTAGACCCACTCTCCAGAAGAAGTTGTCCTAGCCCGGTACAGGATATAGGGCATACACGTTATACTCATTCATATTTATTACAAGGTGAACAATTAACAAAATGTATAACCTGCTTTGCACCGTTAACGGTCAAACACATCTTGTTGGAATGTATAGACTTTGATGCTATGCGTCAAAGGTACTACAATGTTAATACTATGAAAGAGTTAATTGATACTACAGATTTTAGTCTTGTTTTAGATTTCCTGAAAGAAATCAGACTATATAAATCATTATAATAATCAGACTTTATATATCATTATTATATGTTCTTCTATATATTTACTTGTTTATACACCCGTTGACGAGCATTTGTTGATTTACATTGATACATAGTTTATATTACTACCATATCATCCCCTATTTGTAAATAGTTTTATCTTTATTTATTTACATTAATTTTTATTTACTTCTTCATTTCTTCATCTTTCATCAGTTTTTGCGCTCAATATGACCTATTTTTGTGTCGACGTGCCGTAAAACACCATTCATTCATTCATTCATTCATTGATGTTGGTGTAATAAACGTATGTGTTGATGTTGTTGATGTTGATCTTAGTACTGGCTGTGTTGATCTTAGTACTGGCTGTGTTGATGTTGTTGATGTTGATCTTAGTATTGGCTGTGTTGATGTTGTTGATCTTAGTACTGGCTGTGTTGGTGTTGTTGATGTTGATCTTAGTACTGGCTGTGTTAATGTTGTTGATGTTGGTCTTAGTTCTGGCACATTATCATTTCCCATTCCCCCAGTCGGTGATGGGGTGGTAAGAATCAACCGACTGCTCGTTACTTAGCAGATGGGTAGGACCCCCCTCCCCACCCCCCGAAATGTAACCCACCTGTTGACCGTGGGTGGCGACCCGTGTCGTTGGAGAAGGGAGTCCTGGGAGTCCTCGCTTTTATGGCGGTGGCGCACGGGCTAATCATGTATTTCAAAACGCTATATGGCTATACTCGTGCCACTTTTTAAGCGGAACATAAGTGCGGCTCTTTGACTTTTTAGTTAAGGGGTTATGTCTGCTGGGTGGTATGGGGGGTCTGATGCGTTAGCTTTATATGAGTATACCTTCTACGTATTCTTGGCATTTTGCTGTTGGATACCCACAGCAAATGTCCCCTTGTTGGACTCCGAGGTGGGTGAGAAGCGTGGAAGATGAATTCTTAACGCCCATCATGGCATAACAAAACGCACAAACTACTAATAAACGTAAAAAAACAGAACATGAATCTGATACTGAGGAACCAGTGATTAACCAGTCCTTTCCTCGTTTTCTTATTATCGAATCGGAAGACGGGGAAAGGCCTGTTGCAGATATGTCACCTTTTGTAATAGAGAAAACTGTCCATTCCATTGCTGGACATGTTAAACAGAAAAAAAATCTCATTCGGATAATTTACTCACTATTAAACAAATTTTAAACACAAAAGTCAAATGCTACCCTCACTCCTCTTTGAACATCTCCAAAGGCGTCATCAGGTGCCCGGATCTCTCCGGAGTGCCTGAGGAGGAAATTATTCACGAGCTTGCGCCACAGTTGGTAACTGCGGCTCGCCGAATAACCATAAAGAGGAATGACAAAATTATCAGTACAAATACTATCATACTCACATTTGCAACACCCGTCTTAACAAAAACAATAAAGGTGGCATATCTGCAATTGCATGTTGACGCCTACATTCCAAACCCGTTACGTTGCTACAACTGCCAAGGCTTTGGGCATCACAACTCCAGGTGTACTAAAGAAGAACGTTGTGGTAAATGTGGCGAGTCTGCATTCAAGCATAACGAATCAGATTGTCCTAACGACCTCAAATGTACCAACTGCGGTCTGGGACATCACGCAAATTCAAAATTATGTGAAAAATTTAAAAAAGAAAAAGAAATCATAACAGTTAAATATACACAAAACATTCCCTTTCCAGAAGCACGAAAATTGATAGAAGAAAAATATAAAATTTCAAGTCCGACCTCTTACGCATCTATTCTCAAAACAAAAGCAACACACACAGAATGCAGGGATGCAGGTACGCAATACGAATCACAGTCAGAAATTCAAAATACAAAGAATACTTCCTCAGTATCAAATCCAAACAAAAGTCAACAAATACAACTTAACAAACCCAAATTAAACTTTTCATCTAATCAAACTTTTTCATTTAAATCAAACACAAAATCGGCAAGCTCTGGCAATGTCAAGAGCATGTCAATTTCTCAGAATTGGAAAGCGGGTTCTTCTAAGACTGTGAAGTCTAGTAGTTCCCCAGTCGTGAGGCCTAATACTTCCTCGGTTGGAAGGCCTAGTGCTGCTCCAACTAAGGAAGTTAGAAAGCCTGGTGCTTCTCCAAATAGGGAGCACAAGGAGCAGCCAAAGGTGTCTAACGGCCCTATTGAGCTGCATAACAAATTCGAACAGCTCATGGACATTTTAGAGCCAGCAGCTGCAATGCCACTTCCATCCTCTCATGAAAGGTTAGTTGAGGTGCCACTTCAGCTAACTTTTTCCAGGGAGGAGGAATCATCAGTGGAGATGTCGCTGCTTGAGTCTCCTAAGACCTCTCCTAAATCTAAGGCCAAAAATAAAAATAAAATTAAAAATCGCCTTAGCGCGAAATAATGGGTAAAACTAATAAGATCATTCAATGGAATTGTCGAGGTTTGAAACCAAATTATGATGAAATCAGCTTAATTTTAAATGAACACAACCCTATTGCCTTTTGTCTTCAAGAAACATTCTTGAAGACAAGTGATAAGGTATCTTTTAAACAATACTCACTATACAATCATATTTATGATACCGGGGACAAGGCGACTGGTGGAGTTTCGATAATCGTTAATCGAAACATTCCTCACAGACCGGTTACGTTGAAAACAAATTTGCAATCTATTGCGGTCAGTGTTACTATGCACAGAGTCATAACAATATGTTCCTTATATTTACCACCTAGTTCTTCACTAGACCCTAAAGATCTAAATCACCTAGTTGCACAATTGCCATCACCTTTTATACTCTTGGGCGATTTTAATGCACACAACTACATCTGGGGTTGTCAAGATATAAACGATAAAGGCAAGAAAATTGAGGATTTCTTAGCCAAAAACAATTTGTGTCTTTTTAATAATAAATCACATACTTATTTACATCCTGCTACAGGCTCTCATTCTTCCATTGATTTAACAATATGCGATCCAACGCTTTTGATGGATTTTTCGTGGAGTGTTGGAGACGACCTCTGTGGAAGTGACCACTTCCCCATATTTCTTGAAAATATCGGCCCTCCACTTCTCGAAAAAACGCAACGATGGAAACTTCGCAAAGCTGATTGGACTACGTTTCAATCTCTTTGCGAGGAACAATTAAAGCCTTCCGTTTTCGAGGATGTCGAAGACGCAACTGCTCTTTTTACCAAAACTCTTCATGATATAGCTGATCAAACCATTCCAAAAACCTCGGCAAATCCTAAACACCCACATAAACCATGATACGACGATGACTGCAAAAAGGCAGTCAGCGATCGTAAAGCTGCATTAAATAATTTTAACTTGCGGCCAACTCAAACAAATTTAGATAACTTTAGAGTTTTTCGTGCGAAAGCCCGTCGTACTATTAAGGATAGCAAGAGGAAATCCTGGAGATCTTACGTCTCTAGGCTGAATTCTCGCTCATCTCTTAAGAAGACATGAGACATGGTCCCGAAAATAAGTGGTAAAGGTAATTCTAGTTCTGTAAATCATCTTAAAACAGATAATGGAGATATCACATCTGTCAAAGATATTACAAACACTTTGGCAGAAACTTTTTCAAAAAATTCTTCTTCTGAAAATTGTCAACCAAATTTTCTGAAAAATAAGAAACAAAAAGAACAGAAGAAGCTGAATTTCAAGTCGAAAAACTTGGAAAAATACAATAAACTATTCACTCTCAAAGAACTTCGAGAGTCCCTTAAAAAGGCTCATAATACATCAGCTGGTCCTGATGATATCCATTATCAATTACTAAAACATTTATCTGAATCCTGTCTCTCTACCCTTCTTGATATAATTAATAAGGTTTGGGTGACGGGAAACTTCCCCGATTCTTGGAGGGAAGCAATCGTTATTCCAGTCCCCAAACCTGGAAAGGATCATACGGACCCAATAAATTATCGCCCTATTGCTTTAACGAGTTGTATATGTAAAACCATGGAACGAATGATTAATGAGAGACTCGTTTGGTACCTGGAATCCAACAAGCTGATAACAAAGTATCAAAGTGGATTCCGGCGACAACGAGGCACAACAGACAATCTCATTCGATTTGAATCATTTATTAGGGAAGCTTTCATAAAAAAAGAACATCTAGTCGCTGTATTTTTTGATTTGGAGAAAGCTTTCGATACTGCATGGAAGTATGGTATTATGAATGATCTTCATGACCTTGGTCATAGAGGCCGATTACCCATTTGTATAGAGAAATTCTTAGATGATAGACAATTTCGAGTCCGAATGGGTTCAACCCGTTCTGATATTCATGAACAGGAGATGGGTGTTCCACAGGGCAGCATACTCTTTGTCACACTTTTTAATATAAAGATTACCAGTATAGTAAAATGCAGCAATCCAGGTGTGGATTGTTCGCTATATGTTGACGACTTTGTTATATGTTATCGTGCAAAAAACATGAATACTATCGAGAGACAATTACAACAATGTCTCAATAAACTTCAGACCTGGTCTGATGAAAATGGTTTTAAATTTTCTAAATCTAAAACTAATTGTATGCACTTTTGTCAACTTCGTAAACATCATGAAGACCCTCATCTAACACTGGATGGGTCACCAATACCAGTAGTGGATGAGACAAAATTCCTTGGTCTTATTTTCGACCGTAAATTAACGTTTATACCACACCTTAAATACTTGAAGGCCAATGCCTTAAAGCTCTTAACTTACTTAAAGTTGTTGCAAATATAATTGGGGAGCAGATCGAAAAGTCCTCTTGCGACTTTACAGATCTCTTATCAGATCCAAACTGGACTACGGCTCGATAGTATATGGATCGACCCACAAGTCGTACTTGCAGATGCTCGACCCTATACATAATCAAGGATTACGACTCGCCTTAGGTGCCTTTCGTACATCACCAGCCGAAAGTCTATATGTTGAAGCTAATGAACCATCACTGTCTCATAGACGGGACAAATTAGCTCTTCAATACGTCACTTAATTAAAGTCTAACCCTTCAAACCCAGCTTTCGATAATGTTTTTAATCCTAGTTGTGAACCTCTTTTTGATCGAAAACCGAAGGCAATTCCACCATTTGGTCTTCGTATTAAACCAAAATTAAGAGACACTGAAATCGACCTAAATTTGATTGCCAAGTACAAAGTACCACAAATTCCACCGTGGAGTTTGGAAACACCAACAATTATTTTTGATCTTTGTAATAATAACAAATCCACTACAGACCCTACTGTCTTTCAAAGCAAATTTAATGAAATTAAATCGAAATACAGTAACTTTCAACATATATACACAGATGGCTCTAAAGATGGAGATAAGGTAGCTGCAGCAGCTGTTGTTCACAAACACAGCATAAAGAGCCGCCTGCCTGACAAGGCCTCTATCTTTTCAGCTGAACTTAAGGTAATTGAACTTGCCTTAAATTATATTCAGGAATCTGATGATGACCATTTTGTAATCTTTTCTGATTCCCTTTCATCTCTTCAAGCACTGGGTAATATGAAACATGATAACCCAGTCGTGCTTCAACTTTTAGAAAAGTACAATTCTCTTATAATTGATAATGTTATTATTTTCTGCTGGCTTCCAAGCCATGCAGGAATACGTGGTAATGATAGAGCTGATAGTGCTACTAAGGCAGCATTAGATTTACATATATCTAATACCAAATTACATTATACTGATTTTAAAAGTTGTATTAACACATATATTCGTAACTCTTGGCAAACCGGTTGGGATTTGTCAGTTAACAATAAACTCCATTCAATTAAACCGTTACTCGGAGAATGGCGTTCTTCTAGTAGACCCATTCGTCGAGAGGAAGTTGTCCTAGCCCGGTGCAGGATAGGGCATACACGTTATACTCATTCATATTTATTACAAGGTGAGCAATTACCAGAATGTATACCCTGCTTTGCACCGTTAACGGTCAAACACATCTTATTGGAATGTGTAGACTTCGATCCTATGCGTCAAAGGTACTACAATGTTAATACAATGAAAGAGTTATTTGATACTGTAGATTTTAGTCTTGTTTTAGATTTCCTAAAAGAGATCAGACTATATAAATCATTATAATGTGTTCTTATATATATGTACTTGTTTATATACCCGTTGACGGGCATTTGTTGATTTACATACATAGTTTATATTACACCTTATCATCCCTTATTTTTTAATAGTTTTATCTTTATATATTTACATTAATTTTTAATTAATACTTCATTTCTTCATTTTTCATCAATTTTTGCGCACAATATGACCTATTTATGTGTCGACGTGCCGTAAAACACCATTCATTCCATTCTTTGATTAAACATGTATTAACATACTGTGCTTTGTTTGATTAGGACACTCTATACATAAACTTTTCTTTTCTTGGATATAATTGTTCAAACACTGTTAATGTGTTAACTGTCTGCATGCTTTCTTATACATCTGCCACAATATAGGCCATACTCACTACTGTTAATGTGTTAACTGTTTGCATGCTTTCTAATACATCTGCCACAATATAGTCCATACTCACTGTTGATGTGTTAACTGTATGCATGCTTTCTAATACATCTGCCACAATATAGTCCATACTCACTGTTAATGTGTTAACTGTTTGCATGCTTTCTAATACATCTGCCACAATAGAGTCCATACTTAGTTTAAATGCGCGTTTTCATATTCAAAATATAATTTGATATGAGCCTCCCAAATAGTATTACAATTTTCGGGTTGGATGTATGTTTGTTAAACTGAGTTCTCTGTGCTTTTGATACATATTCTTTAAGTCTTGATACAAATCATGCATTTGATGTAATGTGTTTGCATATCTTATCTATGTGGATTGCCCATGTCAAGCTCGACCGTTTCCAAAGGTCCATTATCATACTCTTTTTCAGTATCTACAAAAGCTCAAAGAATTTTGTCATTTGGAACTGTACTTGAATTATCATTGTTTATATTTAAACTTAGACAAATGTCAAACCGGCTTCCTTTTGATGAATAGTTACTAACATTACTCAATTGCATGCTATATTGTGCCGGTTTGATAACTATCTAGGACTGTTGATAAATTACGTTTAACTGATAGGCGAGAATATCCAATGTCATATAGGGTAATGACATCTGCATAAATATCTGTTATAAAATCTTCATCTGTATTATATACAAACATGCAAATCAAATCTTACAATACGTGTGGACATATACCAACGGACATATAGTAACAGTTAACATGTTTATGTCCTGTTGACTAACAAACAAACTATTAAATTAAGACTTTAATTCACGAATGGATATGGTTCGTTTATTCCTGTAAGGTGGACAACTTTGATCCACAATCACAAATGTGATATCGGGTACCAGCAGACTAATACTGTGTATCTAGTACCAGTCGACGTCGTCCACACATGTGATAACGGGTACCAGTAGACGAATACTGCGCATCTGGTACCAGTCGACGTCGTCCACAAATGTGATATCGGGTACCAGTAGACTAATACTGCGTATCTGGTACCAGTCAATGTGATCAACAAACACGATAATAATAAGCTACATTATTTCGTTCATGAAGACAGTATTGTTTACAGTGGATACAAATGGAATCATCAGGTTATATTGATAATTCTAATACATCCGCACTATATAGCCTAGTTTAAAATATCCCGTTATATTGAACGATATATCACTGTAATTTTTGCAACGTTAGGAGAATAAGCATTGCGCATTGCGCATTGTAACGTATGCAACGTTAGGAGAGCAAGCAAAGCAATGCGAAAGATTTCAGATGTGTGCGTTATTTTCACATTTTAGGGGTATTAAAATAGAAATAGAACATCGTTTGCGGTGAATTATCTATAATATATCACGGTTTGTCGTTCAATTGTAAACAATAATTTCACTCGCCCGAGTGAAATTATTGTTTACAATTGAACTCCAAACCGTGATATATTAAACGATAATTCACAGTAAACGATGTTCTATTTCTTAAATATACCGTTTCAATTAATTAAAATACATCGACATGCAAAGTACGTTTAGTGCGTATTTGTAGATTTTCTCTCAGCCTGAAAAAGATAAAGAAAAAAAAAATTAGAGTTTAAATTATACAAATACAAGAATAAAAGTGCTAAGCTACCTCCTCTCCATCATTCACACCGTCTGCATTTACGATTGTATTTTAAAACTTACTGTATTTCAATTTGATTTCATAATATTTACTTTAAAAGATAGTAGAATATGTACCGGATTTTGTATTATTGCAAAGATATCAAGGTGTTCTTTATTCCAATGTCAACGGTGGAATTTGTGGCACATTGTAATGCATTTAATTTAGGTCTATTTCGAGATCTATAAACTTCGCTTTAATACGAAGACCGAACGATCGAATAGCCTAGGATTAAAAACAGCATCTATTGGTTTTGATGTGTAAGTTCTTCTTCTCATCCTTAAGTCATTGTAGTCTAACACATTTCAATATGCGAGGGGATTACATTGCTTATATACACTTCATTACGGGGTCCCGCCTTAATTTCATTAAGCTATGGGAAAGCTTATATAAGCGGGAATTTATAACGGATATTTCGACAATTAAAAATGTTTAAAAACAGTTTTTACTGATCAAAATCCGATAACCTAACGTACAGAATAAAGTTGTTATGCTATTTTTATCTCTTGTTTGTGTTTGTCACTTCCGAGGGATCCTCTTTTCAGTATTTATTAATGAGTCTATTACTGACCTAATTTACTTGATTCAAGTTTTAATTGTTCTACATACCTATTATATCCGGCACAGGGTTTGTATTTTCGTTGCACTCCGTGTTGCAGAAGTCTTCTCTGCAACACCGATGGCATGCGGCTATGGATCGGACGTTTATGTCGGGCACTGACCGTTTCGAGGGAGAGCACTACAACATGAATACGTATACAAATGTGTACACATTTTTATACTGATTTGAAGAACATGTATAATATTGATATACGAATATGTGTCATATTGATTTAACATTCGATGCCATGAACTGTTCTTTACCCAACAAGGCAACATTACTAGGCAATATAAGAAAACACAAAGATGCTAGTGTATATATAAATACAAAAAAAAAATAGCCTAGAAAGGCACAAAGAAGGTACTCAATGACTTGGCAGAAGCCAGCGCAACAAGAATAAACCATTGAGGGCACGACAAGACAAGACTGCAGACAAACATCAAACGTCATCGTCCTTTTGGGTTTTAGGTAGATCACAACCTGTTCGGTCATCGCACAATCAAAGAGGAAAGCATAGTGGCGAACTGTAAATGGATCCACCACCACGCATGCAGTGCGTTGCAAAATAATAGGGTTATAACCTCTTTTGATAAACCTATTAACATGTTTAACAAAGATAGTATAAAAGTGATCGTGACCAAGGATCTGGCGAAGTTTGTAAGTTATCAGTGTTTGTAAACTCAAATGCCCTACTTGGTTCTTGCGTAAATAAAACATTGAATTCTTATCATACAGCATTAAATGTTATTACTTAATGTACACTTGGTGTTCGGATAGATATCCATTTAGGTAAATGAATCAACTAGCAGCTGTATTGCTGTTTTCCTGTAAGGTGTACTTATTGAACAAGAAAGTGTATTTGTGTCCAGCCGCTTTAGCAAATTGCTACATATAGCGCCACAATGGTTTAGAAACTATTTCAAACTGTTAGCAAATATAGATATAAAAATCGAACAGGAAAAGTAGCATTCAAGGACGACAATCAACCACAAACACTTGTGTATCATGGTTCAGTAAATAGTTAATATTACTGGAATCAAATGAAGCAATTATTATAAAGTTCCTCGCCATAAATAGCACAGTGATGTTTATCTCAGTTTCTTAGACAACATTTCTCCTAAAGACTTCAAATTGTACAAATACACGCGGAATGAAACCTGCACATTTCTTTCTAAACGTAGGACCTACGTTTTGGATTTTATGTGTGGGGGAGGGGGCGGGTTGTGGATAAAAAAGTTTGCGTTTAGCTCCCTTGCAAAAACTCTTCCAACTGTCAATATTAGTTCATTAGTTTTTTATTCTAATGTATTCCCTGACAAACACTACAAATAAATACCTAAAGTACATTGTCGTGCTAAACATTGACCTTCATTTTGGACCTGTTATCCATATGAGTTTAGCTCAGTCTTTAAAAGACTCACTTACCCTGTATTCTTGAAATGTAATATATGTTTTCACACTTATATTCTCTTCCCGGGTATCGGTCTATCCTCCGAGCACGTTAAAGAACCATAGGAATCTATTCGATAATAAGAGTAGGGCAGGTTCCCGGATTCCTATGTATCCTTCCCCTCTCTCTGGGGCGGCTCTAAATAACCTATTCTGTGTTGATGAGCCGTTAAACAACATTCAATTATTTTTATCAAAAGTAAGTCATCATTACTGACATAGCTTAAACTCTGGACTCGATTAAGTTATAATAGAAAATGTTTAAGCTGGTTCATAAAACCTTAGTGTTTGTGTTTAGACGTCACAAGTTGACATGTTTCATTTTGGTAAAATTATATTTTAGAAATACACATGTTCCGCCAGTCTTTGAAGCCATGTGCGTTCATATATGTTAAACACACGTTTTCGTCTGGCTTTCTATCCGGAGCTAGTGGTCAAATAGTTGTTGCTTCTAACATTATATCTCATGAGCATACACAATAAAATCGATTCTGCTACCTGAGTAGATTGGTTGAGTCTGTTGCTTCCAAATGGATGTGCCTGTTCAGTATTTATTAACATTCGCACTACGATTGTTTTTAGTGCAGTGTGGCGGCTTTAAAAAGTAATCCCCTTGCTACGAATTAGTCGTGTACATTTTTACTGGTCCTTTATAATGATCGAGCCCAATCCGGGTGGCTTTTAAGTAGAATACCGCTACGGCTGTGCTAGGGTCTAGATGAGAAGTATTGCTTTTACATTACCTAATGAACAGACTCAACAAAACCGAGTCTGCGACTTTATACTCCTGGTTGTGTTTATTGCTTCCAAAGGAGCTCCCTTTAGTTGAGTGACTATATCTAGATTGGCTTGATTTTTAAATTTAAACAACAACAATTAACACACAACAATTTGAACACAAATCATACGTCATAAACATACCTGTCGGCTGTCACAACTGGCAGAAATATGGCTGATTTTTCCACCCCATACATGTGTCTCAATGCCACAAACCTACACAACACATAAGTACAAACATGAATGAAATTAGTATCGTTTTTTGTAATACCTAAAGGAAGAAATTGCAATACTCTCAATTGTCAGTGGTAGTTTTACATTAGGGAGAAGTTCTATTTTTGATACCACGTAGCTGCAAATATTGTTTTAATTTATTGTCTTCACGAATGTAATTGTTGAAACGGTATTGCAAATTCTTTACTAGAACAATATTAGAGGTAAATATAACTGAATGAATCATATGTTTCAGGTTTGTTTAAAAGGGGACAAAAAGGTACTTATAAGGAATAGGTTACCCACAAACCCCAAATGAGACCTATCACAAACTGAAATACCTGATTGTCTGCACACATGGTTACAGTTTTACATTCCTCCATTGTTTCCACATACGCACAGTCAAAACACATTGGTCCTCTCTCAATTCTTTGTGGTAGACCTTCAAGCATACAACATGATGGTTTATTCATTAGATTACATTAGATATCCGAATATGCAGGCACAGTCAACAAACATACATTGGCCCTCTCTCACTTCTTCGCGGTAAACCTTCGAGCATACAACACGATTGTTTATTTATTAGATTACATTTATATCTCCAAATATGCAGGCACAGTCAACACACATACATTGGCCCTCTCTCACTTCTTCGTGGTAAACCTTGAAGCACACAACACGATTGTTTATTTATTAGATTACATTTATATCTCCAAATATGCAGGCACAGTCAACACACATACATTGGTCCTCTGACATTTCTTTGTGGTAAACCTTCAAGCATACAACATGATTGTTTATTTATGCACGGTCAACACACATACATTGGTCCTCTGACACTTCTTGCCGGTAAACCTTCAAGCATACAACGCGATGGTTTATTTATGCACGTTCAAAACACATTAGTCCTTTGTCACTTTAAAGTTTGTTGGATCATTTGCACAAACCTAACTGTGGAAATATAGCTGGTTTCAAATCCCACAAGAACAATAATGAGGAAACTGCCCCCAATTGCAATGGCACCGTATGTCCGCATTGTAGCAAACACTAAATCAAATGAGCAAATTAATAGTCATGAACAGAACCATACACACAATAAAAAGTGGTGAAGTCAGGGTTACCTACTTGGAACGGTCAGTGGGCAATACGCTCTACTGATTAGCTAAAATCGATTTTATGTGTACACAACCTCGCTATTGTTCTGTCTTCATATCTCAAATTGACAAGACATTGTAAATACAAATACATCCCATCAAACATTTCTAACACTAAATATAGATATAAAAATCGAACAGGAAAAGCAGCATTCAAGGACGACAGTCAACCACAAACACACAGAGAAACAACGAACAAATTTAAAGATGAATAAAAGGCCAAATAAGACATCACAAACACAAAATAGTTGACGATAGGGCTACCGCCTTGGAACTTAAGTCAAAATCCAACTTGAGGGACTAAAATTCATGCACTTATCTTCCTTTTCTGAAAGGGTTTCCGATGGTGCAATCATATAGACTACCACTATGTTGCCCAGTCATCGCACAAGAGAAAGTTTGAAGCGTTGTAACTCAAATTTATGATTTCATTAAACAAATTTTAAGGAGCTAATTTTATTCGATGTAATGTGTTGCTTTACACTGTGTATGTGCGTGTTTGCGTACGTGTGCGTGTGCGTACATCCAGGATCTTTAGTGTTTTTTAGCTCTGGCGAGGGGCCAGTAGAGCTTATGGGATGGCGAGTTGTCCGTCGTCCATCGTATGTCGTCCGTTAACTTTTACCTGGTTAAGACGAACGAGCTCCTTTTTTCATCCTATCTTTACCAAATTTTAACAGTTTGTTTATATCAATGAAAACTCGAAGTTCGAAAACCAGCCAGATCGGACCAGTAACAGCGGAGGTAAGGCTCTTGATTTAGTTAAAAATGCTATATTTTGCTTCGTTAGTTAATTTTTCATCCGATCTTAACCAAAAGACTAGGTATGATAAGGAGCAAAATTGGCCCCCAATATTGAAGTGTTTAAATCACTAAGTTTGAATATTTATTTTAGCTAAGAATGGACCAAATCATTATTCAAACGTATTAAAGGTAATTTTGAAAGCTCTTAATGACTTTAGGAGACTCACAAACAAGCCTTTTCTTTAAAAACAATGCATTTTTTGTTCAGTTTCAGCAGTTTTCTGTCAATTGTTGGTCCTGGAAATACAGAGCGCACCCTCGAGCACAGCTGATATTTTGTCATAGCAAATATATAATAGAGGCACATCATCAGCCTAAAAACTGTGTGTGCTCGGGGGTGCGCTCTATATATTTTGGATCAAAAACGTGACCAGAAACGCCCAAAATCTGCAAAATATGACAAAAGCACCAAAAACGCCAATTTTTGAGACCGAAGTTAATTCTTCAAGATAAATAAAACAATTAAAAATATCTATTGAAGATAGAATATAATCAATTTACTTTAACATGCACAATAAATTAAAGTAAACTATTTCTTTTTGCATTTTGAATATTATGGGGGCCAAAATACTCTCTTATCATACCTTGTCCTTTGACCAGATTGTGATAATCAATGAAAGATCGGACATTTTCGAAAAACAGCCAGATTGGACCATTTACATCGGAGTTATGGCCCTTGATTTTCTGAAATATGCTATATTTAAGACGAAAGTGCCTTCATTTGGCCGAATTTCAGTGAAATTTTGCAGGGATGATCAATACCAAGCCTAGTTGTACATATTGTCACCGTGTTCCGGTTGAATGATTTTGGCAGAGTTATGACTCAACGGTTTTAATACACTAACATTGTCTAGACTAGTTCTCCTGAACCTCTAGCTGGATTTCAACGAAACTTGGCAGGGATGATCAGTACCAAGTCTAGTTGCTTATATATTCATCAAGTTCCGGTTGAATGATTTTTGAAATAGTTATGGGCCCCCTTATACATAAACTTTATCTTGGGCCAGTAGAGCGTCCACAGGCCCTCTTGGGCCTCTTGTTTATCAGATCTTTACCAAACTTCAACAGATTGTTAATATCAATGAAAGCTCGGATAAATTCGAAAACCAGCCAGATTGGACCATTTATACTGGAGTTATGGCCCTTGATTTTCTGAATATGCTATATTTTAGCCTCATTAAGACGAAAGGCTCTTCAAACTTTGCAGGGATGATCAGAACAATACTGTAAGTATAGTTACCGTGTTCCGGTCGATTGACGTTGGCAAAGTTATGACCCTTTAAAGGTTTTAATACACATACTTTGTTTGGACTAGTTCTCCTGAAACCCTCGCCGGATTTCAATGAAACTTTGCAGAGATGATTAACACCGAGACTTGTTGTGCATATCATCGTCGTGTTTCGGTTTACATATTTTTGACGGAGATATGGCTCTTTAAAGTTTTCTGATACACACACTTTTTCCGGGCTAGTTCTCCTGAACCCCTGGCCGGATTTTTGGCAGAGTTATGGCCCTTTCAATGTTTTAAAACACAAACTTTGGCCAGATTAGTCTCTTATGAACTCCTTTCCGGATTTCAGTGAATCTTGGCGTGGATGATTAGTACCAAGCCTAGTTGCGCAATTCATTGCCGTGTTCCAGTTGAGTGAATTTTGGCAAATTTAAGACCCATTAAAGGTTTTAATACACTAACTTTGTACAGACTAGTCCTGAACCTCTGGCTGGATTTCAACGAAACTTGGCAGGGATGATCAGTACCAAGCCTAGTTGCATATGTCATCGCCATTTTCTGGATGAAAGATTTTTGAAAGAATTATGGCCCCTTATACATAAACTTTATCTTTAGAAAGTAGAGCGTCCACAGGCCCTCTATGGCCTCTTGTTTATAGTATTCTTTGTTAAACTTTACCTTGTCCCCCGCACCCATGACTGTTGCAATAATCTCCGGAACAGCACTGCAAACACTCGGTTGATCGTCGTTGTCCATTATTTCCTTCCGCATACTGGCATTGCTGGAAATGAAGACAGTAGTAGATACACAGTAGTGTCAACAGGACATGTAGCATTCGCTGAACGCAGTCATCCATAACCGCAAATTGAACACTTACAGCAAGTATAGGGGGAAACTAATCACCTCAAATAGGACATGTAGCATTCACAGAACGCAGTCATCCATAACCGCAAATTGAACACAAACAGCAAGTATAGGGGAAACTAATCACCTCAAATAGGACATGTAGCATTCACAGAACGCAGTCATCCATAACCGCAAATTGAACACAAACAGCAAGTATAGGGGAAACTAATCACCTCAAATAGAACATGTAGCATTCACAGAACGCAGTCATCCATAACCGCAAATTGAACACAAACAGCAAGTATAGGGGAAACTAATCACCTCAAATAGGACATGTAGCATTCACAGAACGCAGTCATCCATAACCGCAAATTGAACACAATCAGCAAGTATAGGGGAAACTAATCACCTAGAAGCAACGATTGGGACACCTCAAACATAAACAGGTGAAAAACAGGGATAACTTTGATTTTCGTAAATTATGCATTTTTATTATGTATATGATATTTTTATATCAATAATTTATGTAAAACTAAATAAAGATTAGTCATTGACGCGCGTCGTCTATTATCGTTAATATATTTAAATTAAACGCTTTTGAATTTACAGACTATTTAAAGCAAAAACAAAGACAACGCCTTTGAATTCTATAATATATGAAGGAGAAACGGTTTTATTTGTATAACTACATTGGATACGAAAACAAATACCGAAGATTCCCGGCAGCCAGTATTGTATTTGATCTGTCCAATATGTGTTGTTATCCGCTCTACATAGCAAACCTATAAAGCAAATAAAATCAACAAATTACCAATCTTACAATTCTGAAACACTTTTATGCTAAACAATTAGCTGTTTGTAACAGAAATGAAGCAATTAAAAGAGAAGCAACAATTCCTAGTGTGGCTAAAATGTAATTCATGTGTAATTAAGTCATTCTGTATAATTATTTTGTCAAAACGTTACTGCCTCCCATGTTACTATTTTTGCAGCAAAATGCAATTGTTTTATGTTCATCTTTATATTTACTCTGTATACAACGAGTTAGACTGTAGGGTTCTGTTATAACTAAAGAATTTAATTAAAGCCATGCATGGAGGCAGGGAATTCGTAAAACAAAGCGAGTGACATGAACGTAAACGTCGAATGATATAACGCTGGAGTGATCGACATACTACCTTGAACTGTGAGGTCGATCGACGCATCTAAGATCAATCGACCTAACGTTAAGTTGGCCTAATGCTAGAGTGATCGACATATCAACTTGAACAGTTTGGTTGATTGACGCATGTACGACTAAGATCGATCGACCTAACGTTAAGTCGATTGGTCATCGGCGGTATATGTCAGTCTGTTGATTATTATAACTGCTGAACATGATAGAATGGAATCGTGCAACTCGAGCTGAGCTGTGAGCGCGAATTGGAAATGAACTGCATATTATTTGAAAATAAGTATGGCGGGTACCTGCGTAGGTGTACATCTACTAACGGTATCACACAGGTACAGATGGGACATATCTTTGCAGTCAAAACACATGCTACCTAGTGATAAAGGCAAATGTGTTGCAACAATAATGTATGTTCTTGAAGTTATCAGTTAATGCATTATAAATATAAAACAACGTGTAACGTAATATTATTATATGTTAACTGACATTATGCCAGTAAATGATTAAAACTGATGAATTAATGTAAATCAATATATGTCATTTAATGGTTTACAACGACCTATGTAAATTATTAAATGTAACTTAATCATTTAATGTATTCAAGCAATCAGTGAAAGTACGTAAATGTTATTTTGTATCCCATAAGTTGTATTTTTCAATATAAATTTATATTGATATTTTACAAGATATTTCAGATGCACACCTATATATTTTGACTATTTATGATATCATGTTAAATATGTTTTAGTGGAAGCCAAATAAAATCCAACTCTGACAACTCAAAGTGTATACTACTAGTATATTACAATTACTAAATTTAAATTGGATGAGACTTGTTATCCAATTACATATCTCCGAATTAACATTATCTCGGAAACAATTCTACTAAACATTATGTTTACAATATGAATGTATACATGTATGAACGTGTGTTGGCGTACGATTAATTTAATTTGGATACAGAAAATGATTTACCATTGGAAGACGCATTTTGTGACGATGCTGAAAAAGAAAAAAAGACATAAGGGAATATTGATGATATTGAGTGAGCTATTTCGTTTTTAAATCCACAATATGTTAACTTTAAATGAATCATCGTTATATATATCATAACTTCCTTTCTCATATGACATTACCAATACTAATTTGTTCATCGAATATGTTTTATGTGTCGACGTGCCGTAAAACACCATTCATTCATTCATGTTTTGAAAATAATTGGACTAGTTGCATATGTAACACACTCGTTTACCGTTCGTCCTATTAAGTGCCTGAATAGTTAGGACAAAATAATGACACAATCAAATCGCGTCTTCTACTTTTCTCTCTTGTTTGTGTTTGTTCCTTTTAATTGATCCCATTTTCAATATTTGTTGACATGTACACTAGAAATGTTTTTGTCTACTGTGTGGCGGATGTAAAAAGTCATCCCGACTGTAAATCAGTATACACTCACTGGTCCTTTGGGGTCATTAAGCCCAACCTTTGTGGCTTTAACGTAGAATACCGCTTTGTGGCGCTATATCCCTTATTTGTAAATAGTTTTATCTTTATCTATTTACATTAATTTTCATAAGTTTCTGCGCACAATATGACCTATGTATGTGTCGACGTGCCGTAAAACACCATTCATTCATTAATATTCGTCTTTATACTTATTTTAACGTATAATACCGCTTACGTTGGTGCTATCTGGGGCATGAGAGTTGTCGCACCTAATATTACCTCTCACAACAAGACTTAATAAAATCGAGTTTGCAACTTTTCTCTCTTGCTTGTGTTTGTTACTTCCAAGTGATCACCTTTTCAGTATGTAATTACCGCGTATTATACAGGACGGTGTGGAAGATGTCCAAGTCCCGTCAGCCTGGCATGTCTTGGATTTATTTCCGACTATGTTGTATCCTTGGTTACAAGTGTATGTGGCAACTGATCCATAAAGCGTGCCGTTTGCTAAATCAGCGTAGCCGTTTGTTATATTAGATGGGGTGCCACAATCTATAAATAAAGCATAAAATATCACACCCACTCAGATTAACGCATACGCGCGTCTGTGTTGGGTCAAATATCGATGTATATTTACATGTCATTTTATTCATCTTAAACTCTACAGCTAACGAGCTTTCATGCATAACACTGGAAGGGTGATCCACGAAACACTGTGTCGCATGCCTCGTGCTTATTTCACCAAGTATATTCTAACAATAATGTTTGGAGACACGGGGTTCAATCGTTCATGAATTATGGAGCAGTTTTTTTAAAGTGTTAAAGTTTATGAAAAGGAGCATACATCTGCATTGGATAATTGATAAGGAAGAATTGTATACAGTTTCATGATCATAGGTCAATATCTTGTCAAGTTATGAGCTAGGTTAGGTTGCAGGTTAAAGTTTTATGTAAATGGGGCACAACTCTGCCAAAATGAAAGTCAGCTATTGGACATATGTAACATTTCATCATTTATAGTCTTTTTTCAAACACGATTTATTTAAAAGGAATATGAAAAACTTTTAAAAAGCGGAAAGAATTAGCAAAATAAAGGAGATATTTCCGATTGAAAATTTGCAAAGAACATATAAAATGGAGGCAGTCATCTTACAACGATGACGTCATCATGTCTTTTTATCATATATGGAATATTGACAAAATACAGTTGAAAGCAAAGAAAATCACTGCAGCTTAAATAAAAATAAATATACAGATGTAATATATAAACATTATATGCTTATTTTTCATTTGCAGTGAATTTGTGACTTTCACCACCCAAGCAAAGGGTAGATAAATTTAATTGTTACATTTACATCACTTTCTCATGAACTATTATTATGCACTAGATGCTTTAAACCTGGTTTATAGCTTAATCTTTGGAAGGCACAAAACATTCTATTTTGTTTTGACATAGTTGTGTTTTGATCTTGACCTACTTTTGTGGAGTTGATGTTTCTATTTTCTTTTTTCTTTCTTTTTTTATATAGAAAGGCATTTTGTTTTTAAACAAATGCACTCAAATGTCATCTCAGCAAACTGTAAACTCCATTGTTTTTAATTATTAAGATATTTATATATTAATTCCATGAAGCGATGGGGAAACTTCTATTAGAAGGATATTACAAGGGATATTTCGACAATAACACATGTTTAAAAACGTTTTTAACCTATTACAGGTTTTAATTTTACACTATGCACAATTTTAAAGCCGAAATTAAGGTTTTATTTCATACCCCAGCCAACCTCGTTTCCGCTTCTTGGAGAAGGGGTGGGTTGGGGTATGAAAGTGAATAGTCGGACCACATAATGATTTTTAAGTCCCGCCCCGTTAGGCAAGACATATGAATCCGCGGAAAGAGCCCTTTAAAATAAACCTTGTTTGAAAATAGTGCATCAACCCCTTAAGATGAATACATGTGTGAAGTTTGAACATAGGCAAATACTTTTTAAGTTATGACCAGTTATGCGCTTGGTAAGGTTGCAGATTAAAGTTTATGAAAAGGGGCATAGCTCTGCTGAAATGAAAATCAGAGTTGTTGAACATGTTTAACGGCATTCCTACAGTTAAAATGGATATGTTTGTAAGTTTAATGAACATAGGTCAAATATTTTTCAAGTTATGGCCAGTTATGAGCTTGGTTAGGTTTGTAGGTCAAATATTTATGAAAAGGGGCATAACTCTGCTGAAATGAAAGTCAAGAGGTATTGGTCTCGTGTACCACTATTCTGTATGGTGAGATGAATATGTGTTTATCAATAATTACACTGTTTAGTATATATAATTACCGGTTATTACACATGACGGTGTGGAAGATGTCCAAATCCCGTCAGCCAGGCATGTCTTGAATTTATTTCCGACTATGTCGTATCCATGCTTACACGTGTACGTGGCAATTGATCCATAAAGCGTACCGTTTGCCAAATCAACGTAGCCGTTTGGTATGTTAGAGAGGTTGCCACAATCTATAAATAAAGCATAAAATATCGCACCCACTCAGATTAAGGCATGAGCGTCTGTGTTGGGGAAATTATCAATGTATATTTACATGTCATTATATTTATGTTAAATGTCTACAGCTTTCAAGTAGAGAGCAGTCGAATCTTTCCCCCTTGAATACATCGCATAATACAATAACAAAATCAAGTGTTGAACGCATTTCAGTTTGACGTTGACGGAATATAACGTACTACTTTTCGTTGTCATAAGGTTTAAAAGGATATCTAACTAAAATACAAAAATTGTTCTACCATCGAAAGACGCATTTTGTGACTGTGTTGAAAAAGTTAAGAAAAGAAAAGAAAGGAATATTGAGGAAAGCGAGTGACCCATTTTGTTTTTCAATTAACAATATTTTAACTTTAAATGGATCCTCATTTTATTTCATAACTTACATTGTCATATGACATTACCGATAATTATTTGTTTATCAATAAGTCGATAATTATTTGTTTATCAATAAGTCGATAATTATATGTTTATCAATAAGTCGATAATTATATCACGGTGGGGAATCAAAGGCACCATAACGCTATTGTTATGCGTTAAAATTGTCACCGTGCATTTTCCGTTACGGTGCCCGTGTATATGTTTATCAATAAGTAAACTGTTCAGTATTTATTTACCGCGTATTACACAGGACGGTGTGGAAGATGTCCAAGTCCCGCCAGCCTGGCATGTCTTGGATATATTTCCGTGTATGTCGTATCCTAGGTGACACGTGTATGTGACAACTGATCCATAAAGCGTGCCGTTTGCCAAATCAACGTTGCCGTTTGGTATGTTAGAGAGGGTGCCACAATCTATAAATAAAAAGGTATTAAAGGAGAAATTTGGAAATCGTCGAGCAAAATAAATACAAAACATATTGCAGTCTCGGTTTGATTGAGACTATTGGAAGACGCATTTTGTGACGATGATGAAAAAGAACAAAAAGTAAACATAAGGGAATACTGATGAAAATGAGTGACCCATTTCGTTTTTAAGTTAACAATATTTTAACTTTAAATGGATCCTCATTTTATTTCATAACTTACATTGTCATATGACATTACCGATAATTATTTGTTTATCAATAAGTAAACTGTTCAGTATTTATTTACCGCGTATTACACAGGACGGTGTGGAAGATGTCCAAGTCCCGCCAGCCTGGCATGTCTTGGATATATTTCCGTGTATGTCGTATCCTAGGTGACACGTGTATGTGACAACTGATCCATAAAGCGTGCCGTTTGCCAAATCAACGTTGCCGTTTGGTATGTTAGAGAGGGTGCCACAATCTATAAATAACAAGAGGTCAATGACCTTGAAGCTCTACTGATTGATTTTGATTTCAGGAAGTAGTCGCTACAGACTTGTTTTTTGAAAATTTATTTTTAACCGTGGCGGCCATCTCGAACTTCCGGTCGACCTGAAATTTTGCTAAGATCAATAAGACATTAAGAGCAACATTCATGTGAAGTTTCATGAAAATCCGTCAAGTAGTTTCAGAGAAGTAGTCGCTACAAGTTTTCATTATATAACTCTATGTAAACAAAAATGGCCGCTGGCAGCCATGTTTAACGTCAAATCAAAACGAATTTCGACAAGGACCAACATCATGTCATACTGATCATTTTAGAAAAAGTCCCATATCAATATCTTTTATTGTTTTGAAGAAGTAGTCGCTACAAACTTATTTATTTTAAATCTATTTTTAGCTGTGGCGGCCATCTTGAATTTCCGGCCGACCTGAAATTTTTCTAGGATCAACTAGACATCAAGAGCAACATTCCTGTGAAGTTTCATGAACATCCGTCAAGTAGTTTCAGAGGAGTAGTCGCTACAAGTTTTTATTATATAACTCTATGTAACCAAAGATGGCCACTGGCAGCCATGTTTAACGTCGAATCAAAATAATTTTCCACAAGGATCTACATCATGTCATGCTGATCATTTTAGAAAAAGTCCCATATCAATATCACTTATAGTTTTCAAGAAGTAGTCTCTACAAACTTATTTTTTAAAAATCTATTTTTAGCTGTGACGGCCATCTTGAATTTCCGGCCGACCTGAAATTTTTCTAGGATCAATTAGACATCAAGAGCAACATTCCTGTGAAGTTTCATGACAATCCGCCAAGTAGTTTCAGAGGAGTAGTCGCTACAAGTTTTTACTATATAACTCTATGTAACCAAAGATGGCCACTGGCAGCCATGCTTAACGTCGAATCAAAATAATTTTCCACAAGGATCTACATCACGTCATGCTGATCATTTTAGAAAAAGTCCCATATCAATATCACTTATAGTTTTCAAGAAGTAGTCGCTACAAACTTATTTTTTAAAAATCTATTTTTAGCTGTGACGGTCATTTTGAATTTCCGGCCGACCTGAAATTTTTCTAGGATCAATTAGACATCAAGAGCAACATTCCTGTAAAGTTTCATGACAATCCGCTAAGTAGTTTCAGAGGAGTAGTCGCTACAAGTTTTTACTATATAACTCTATGTAAACAAACATGGCCGCTGGCAGCCATGTTTAACGTTGAATCAAAACGATTTTTGACTAGGATCAACATCATGTAATGCTGAATATTTTAGAAAAATTCCCATATCAATATCACTTATAGTTTTCAAGAAGTTGTCGCTACAAACTTATTTTTTAAAAATCTATTTTTAGCAGTGACGGCCATCTTGAATTTCCGGCCGACCTGAAATATTTCTAGGATCAATTAGACATCAAGAGCAACATTCCTGTAAAGTTTCATGACAATCCACCAAGTAGTTTCAGAGAAGTAGTCGCTACAAGTTTTTACTATATAACTCTATGTAAACAAAGATGGCCGCTGGCAGCCATGTTTAACGTTGAATCAAAAGATTTTTGACTAGGATCAACATCATGTCATGCTGATCATTTTAGAAAAAGTCCCATATCAATATCACGTATAGTTTTCAAGAAGAAGTCGCTACAAACTTGTATTTTAAAACTCTATTTTTAGCTTTGGCGGCCATCTTGGATTTCACATCAACCTGAATTTTTGCTAGGATCAACTAGACTTTATGGGCAACATTTCTGTAAAGTTTCATGAATATCCATCCAGTAGTTTCAGAGGAGAAGTCGCTACAAATAAAAGTTTACGGACAGACGGACAGACGGACGACGGACGCCGCACCACGGCATAAGCTCTGCTGATCTCTGATCAGTAGAGCTAAAAAGGTATTAAAGGAGAAATTTGGAAATCGTCGAGCAAAATAAATACAAAACATATTGCAGTCTCGGTTTAATTGAGACTATTGGAAGACGCATTTTGTGACGATGATGAAAAAGAAAAAAAAGTAAACATAAGGGAATACTGATGAAAATGAGTGACCCATTTCGTTTTTAAGTTAACAATATTTTAACTTTAAATGGATCCTCATTTTATTTCATAACTTACATTGTCATATGACATTACCGATAATTATTTGTTTATCAATAAGTAAACTTTTCAGTATATATTTACCGCGTATTACACAGGACGGTGTGGAAGATGTCCAAGTCCCGCCAGCCTGGCATGTCTTAGATATATTTCCGACTATGTCGTATCCTAGGTAACACGTGTATGTGACAACTGATCCATAAAGCGTGCCGTTTGCCAAATCAACGTTGCCGTTTGGTATGTTAAAGAGGGTGCCGTAAATCTATAAATAAAAAGGTATTAAAGGAGAAATTTGGAAATCGTCGAGCAAAATAAATACAAAAAATATTGCAGTCTCGGTTTGATTGAGACTGTTCATGAACGGTAGTGTAAAGTGCTTGCTACCTCTCACGCTCTCTAGCCCCGGGTTGAGCAGAACTCAATATTTAATATTCCAATAGTACAGAATTGTGAGCCATCCCGAAGATGGTATGCATATGACGGTAAACACGGAACCTTCAATGAGGTGTTTTCACACCAATCCATGGCAAGCGGCGAATGGTCCCAGTTTCTTACAAAACGTATGAAAAGCATAAAATATCACATCCACTCAGATTAACGCAATGACCGTCTGTGTTGGATCAAATATCAATGTATATTTACATCAATATCATATTATTTATCGTAAACTTCTAAAGCTAACGAGCTTCCAGGTGGAGATCAGTCGAATCTTTTCTCGTGAATACATCGCATACCACAATAACAAAAGCAAGTGTTGGACGCATTTCAGTTTGACATTGACGGAATATAGCATATTACTTTTCGTTGTCATGAAGTTTAAATTCACAAAACAAAAAAGACATTGCTTGCTATCTAACTAAGATAGTATACGTGTTTTATAGATAGAATCTTAAACGAGTTTGTATTTATATTGGTGTTACGGCAGAAGAATTGGTAAATTTATCATAACGAAAATGTGTTTAATTATTTGTCTTATTCCCATAATATTGCCATATCATCAAGATATTTCCTACGCTATTGAATTCTGTCACGTTAAACGGTAAATATTTTTCAATAAATGGTTTTTGTTTGACAAATGAAAAATAACCAACATTTCTGGAAGTAAAACTTGTATTATTTCACGTTAGGGACGGTAAAGGGGTGATCATTCATCAAAGCTATATTTCCTCAGATGAAACAGTTCAAAAGAAAGCGAACTTAGCTTTACTGACACACGACCTCTTCTTCTCTAAATCCTTTTATACGATCGTAATGGCACCTATGCGGTAAAGTGGTGATCATTCATCAACGTTATATGTCGTCAGATGAAATAAGAAAATCGCTCACAAGAAAGCGAACTTACCTTTTCTTAAACAAACCGGTGAAAGTTGTGTCCATGTGCCATTGTCTTGGCATGTCTTCACGATAGTTCCTGCGATATCGTATCCTATGTTGCAACTATATGTTGCAACTGCGCCGTGTAGTGCTCCATTGGATACATCAACGTGACCGTTTGATATATCGTTTAGGCGGCCACAATCTAAAAATGTTTATCAGCGGTAATAAATCGCTTAATATATTTGACTTTAATTGAAAAAATAAAAAATAGTCCATTAAACAGGTATGTAAACAATTAAATGGAAATACAAACACAATAAAATTATATTATACTAGACTACTAGTAATCCCATTTCATTTTCAAGAAATCTAAAATAAAACTGAATCAAATAATTATTTCATAGCGTTAACCTGGTAGTTTCTGCCTCGCATAAGATAAAAGTCCACACAAGCTAACAACCTATGTTTGACTGTTAACGGTGCAAAACAGGGTATACATTCTAGTCATTGCTCACCTTGTAGTAAATATGAACAAGAAAACAGTGATACAAAGTATCAGAAACCGGTCAGAACAGTTACATAAGAAAACATTAAGGAGAATGAATTTGATAAAAACAAACGAAGTGTGTAGATGGTAGAATTGTTTTATTTGTAATTGTCAAAACACATTTATCATGAAATATTTGAGCACTAAATAAACTAGTCATCATGAGACAAAATAAACATGTTTTTAATATTGGCATCTGTGTTGTATAATGTTATAATATGAATATGATAGATATCTGAAATAGTATGTCTAATAGATTACTAAATAGAAAGTTGTTGCATGATTAGAATGTGGGAAATTGTGAAAATATCATGGTTAGAATATGAAGAATTGGTAAATTATCAGTTCTAAACAAAAAGACAACTTAATGATAATATGATAGCAATTGGATTGAAAGATAAGCGCCCTTGAAGGTAATTTCAGTTTTCAAAAATGTGTGAATTTACATTAGAAGAAAAGGTTTAATGTTAGAAGCCTTTTATTATTGAAATCTGATCATTAGTTCGTGAAAATAAGTAGCAGTGAAGCAGACCTATTCAAACTCTGTAGAAGATGCTTCAGTTAAAGTTTTATCAACTCTGTTTAGTGATTGGTGAGAGATGTTGCTTATTTTAAAATCAGACAGCACCAAAAGTAGATAGCTGTACACACAAACAGTTAGTAATATTCAAACACGATTTCCTTCATATTATTCTTATAATTAACATTAATTATTGAACAAGTTATGTAGAAAAACTAACGGGGCGTTGCCATTTGTCCCTTTAATAGAGTTAAACATCAATCAATAAGCAGTGGCGATACAGATTTGGTACCAGCTGTATTCGTATTCTGAGAACAGATTTATAGACTGTATCTCTGAAATTTACATCTAATTCTTGTAGTAAAAACCAGTTAGAACCAGTTCTACGCGCATGCGCATATAATAATTTATAGGCCGTATCCCTAAATTTGATACGTAATTCAAATAGTAGAGACTCATAAAATGTCTGTATACTAATTTAACTGCGTCCATGTATTCTATCTAAAATAGCATAAAGAGCCGCCTGCCTGACAAGGCCTATATCTTTTCAGCTGAACTTAAGGCAATTGAACTTGCCTTAAATTATATTCAGGAATCTGATGATGACCATTTCGTAATCTTTTCTGATTCCCTTTCATCTCTTCAAGAACTGGGGAATATGAAACATTATAATCCAGTTGTGCTTCAACGTTTAGAAGGGTACAATTCTCTTGTAGTTGATAATGTTATTATTTTCTGCTGGCTTCCAAGCCATGTCGGAATACGTGGTCATGATAGAGCTGATAGTGCTACTAAGGCAGCATTAGCTTTACATATATCTAATACCAAATTACCTTATACTGATTTTAAAAGTTGTATCAACACATATATTCGTAACTCTTGGCAAGCCGCTTGGGACTTATCGGTGAACAATAAATTCCATTCCATTAAACCGTTACTCGGAGAATGGCGTCCTTCTAGTAGACCCATTCGTCGAGAGGTTAACGGTCAAGATATCTTGTTGGGATGTGTAGACTTTGATCCTATGCGACAAAGATACTACACAGTTAATACTTTGAAAGAGTTATTTGATACTATAGATTTTAGTCTTGTTTTAGATTTCCTTAACGAAATCAGACTTTATAAATCAATATAATATTTTCCTGTATATATTAACATTTGTTGATTTATATATACTCAGCAAAAATAGAAACGTCCCTCTTTTAAGCTGTGATTTGCATAGGGTTGACTTTGTTACACTTTGTACACCAATCTAGATACAATTTCATCATTTTATACTTATCACTCAATCATTCCGATCAATATTAAAACCAAAGTTTGTCCGTTGCTGCTAAAACATGTTTTGTTCAAATTGCGAAATCTCTATATTTTTATTATGAAGGGAGGTAATATGAAAAAATTCTTTCTTGAAAGCTGTATGGCGCAAAAATGAGTGAAAAGGTCAGCGTCTTTTTTCTCTGTTTTTGTGGTGATGAAGTCCTTCTCTGTTTATTTCAATATAACAAAACTGTGTTAACTCTAAGTTTTAACCACAAGACCCGGAAATGCTGTTTAAACCAAATCAAGGGGAATAAGTTTGCCTCAAGTTTGATTCAAAGAAAATTGTTTTCATGACAGTGCTGGCCTTTAACAAAGGTATTGGCATATACGATTAAATAAAATATAATTTCATTATGTCTAAATATATGGGTAAATTTGGGGACGTTTCTATTTTTGCTCAGTATATATACATAGTTTATATTGCTACCATATCATCCCTTATTTGTAGATAGTTTTATCTTTATACGTTTACATTATTTTTAATTACTACTTCATTCCTTCATGATACATCGTTTTTTTTTGCGCACAATATGACCTAGTTATGTGTCTATTTGCCGTAAAACACCATTCATTCATTCATTCATTCTAACTAAAATACATTTGTTTTTTGAACAGTAAAAGAACGTTGATACACAGTCCAACACCCATAGCAGCTTTCTGAGTCCGGCATAAATATAACCGGAGGCTCCGGCAACGAGTACAAGTATAATGGCTAAGTCCTATTCAGCACCAGGTTAAAGCAACTTCTCGGCATATGGCTCTACTAGAGGGACGCCACTCACCGAGTACAGGTGTAATTAAATACAACTTATTGTTCACAAACAAATCCATGAGTTGCGATAGTATTCAGGAAGACTAATACAAGTATATATTGTTTGCGTAATATTTGCGTTATATTTGTTGTTCACGCTTTATTTATTTATTCCATCATATAAGTTCGGGAGTATTATTAAAAAAAGCAGGCGTTTGCCACATTAATATATTTTCGGCACCAGCCGTTTAAGCTGGCTTTTGGTATCGCAGGAGGTGTGTCTGTGTAAGCCTATCAAAAAGAGTTGAAAGTGATACAGAAATTATGAAAGTCTACAGTGTTTATTAAACTGAAGGCTGATTGGCTAAATTTGTCTGACAAGGCCAAAGGAAACTAGTAGATTTGTTTATAGAATGTAGTTAAATGGTTTATCGTTAAGTGATTTGTTACGCTTACTTCAATTATGACCGGAAAAGATGAAGAAAGGAATATAAATGTTGACATTGCAAATAAATTATTCTGTTTTCTTGCAAAGTGGGTTAATTTAACATGGTAACTGGTGATGAAACCCTATTAAAATATCGCCGTGATTTTATAGTCACGTGATTTGTCAAGGTGTCCGGATCTTCTTCTCTGAAACCACAAGGGCTAAAGCTTTGATATATTTCGTGTAGCATCATATAGTGGTCCTTTACCAAGTTGTACAAATGGTGACCCAGGGGTCAGAATAAGCCCCTCACCGTGGGTCAAAGGTTTTACATAGAAATATTAGCAAATATATTTAAAAATCTTCTTTTTTGAAACCACAAGGTTAGAGCTTTAGATATTTTGCATGTAGCATCATCTAACAGAGTACACTTTGCCAGTAGATCGTTTCAGGCCCTCGTGTGCCTCTTGTTGGCCCTTTGAATATTTTAACAATTGGTCTCCCGTAATGGAAAGCACTAACTTGTTTTGTTAAAATTCCACACACTGGCACTGCCGTGTCAACTTTATCGAAATATCGATAGAAAACGTTATACTCTATACCTTACATTTCGCTATTAAAATTATTTCACTTCATGACCATCAATCGCGTATACATTGTGCTTCCCCAAACGCGCTGACTATCTTTTCTAAAGATATTTCTTGTTTTTTTATATTGTGAACTTTTACATCATCGACATATAATTCAAACGGCATGTGCATAAATGAATATTGTCTAATACATGAATATATGAATGTTCCGCTTTAAGGATACACTAAGGTGTAAATGTGTGTTTTTTGCTCATTTTTTTTTAAAAAACAAACAACAACATTTTAGGTATAATTATTACACTGCAAATATCTGCAAAGTTTGAAGATTGTATATACTTTAGATTTTGAGTGATAAGAAAAACAAAATATGTAAAAAAAAAATCAGATGTTCATTATTCCTCTTGTGTTTACACTTTTGGAATATTTAACCAGTAGTGGGGTATGTTGCTTTCGGACAGATTAGTCGTGGCATACCATGAGTACATTCTATTCACATTTCCTCCTTTATGTTTGATGGAAATGGCACTCTAACGGGATTTTAATAGCCTAGCGATTAGCAAATGATCTGTGTAGTCAGATGATACTTTCTAGTGACGTCACAAGTTGGAGATTACAGTGATGTTATTGGTTCAACATTTATTTATCTAAACTTATGCATTATTGGAATAGAGTAGATCCACCTATATATATATGTACATAGGGGATACATGATGCTGTTTGGACTACCCTTAACGTGTTTAGATGAATCAATTCGCCCAGTAGTTTTAGCTGAATTTGTTACATAATCAATATTTTGGCTTTCCTGAAAAGTGGTAAAGTGTAAAAGATGCCTTTGTAACTTCCTATTTATCTCTGGAATATATTGGTCAAATTATGTAAGATTTGTTTGATGTTTGTCTGCTGTTTCCGTTTCAGCAATTTTTGCTAAATTGATGTCACTGATGAATGAAGATTTTGATGGAAGAGATACTATTTCAATCAGGCATGGATAGTAAAAGAGTTTTTGAAAGAGTTTGAATGTCAATAAAGAAAGTACCCGATATTTTGTCTTACATAATGTTATTCAGATAAAATATTGTGTATCGGGGGATTATTTGGGGGAAACGGTGTAGACGCTGAAAATTAATATCTAAAAATAGGAAAAACTACTTACATTTGTGATTGTCAAATTGTGCTTTAACTTAGTATTTCAAATACTACATAATTAAAAAGTACATTTTACCAGCTTGAATTTGATATGTTACACTCCTTTGTTGTTCATACAGATCATAGAAGAAAGAATCCTTCAACGTGCATGCTACCCCTCTACAAATTAGTGTATCCTTAATGCATAGTGTCCCAATTTT
Organism: Cyrtodaria siliqua; assembly: GCA_037043455.1. NCBI lineage: Eukaryota > Metazoa > Mollusca > Bivalvia > Adapedonta > Hiatellidae > Cyrtodaria > Cyrtodaria siliqua. The sequence goes on along the minus strand of JAWPHD010014202.1, from coordinate 11,872 downwards.
AAAATTATATAATGAGTCTCACCGGCATTAGTACTTGTGGCAGGCCTAGTTGCACGTCCGGGAATTGCACTCGCACTGCCTGCATTGTATTGGCAATACCGAGAGGAGAGTTTAAGGCGGAGAATTTCCGGTTATGCAGGCGTACGATAAAAAAATAAGAAGCTCGAATTGAGGTAGGTGTCAAGATTGTGAATGAATAAAGTTGTATTTAACCCTTGCTTTTCAAACAAGAGGAATGGCATTTGCTAGTCACTGGACCAAAGCGAAAATTCCCAAAATGTGGGCATCCACGACCTTAGCATGAGTGAGAAATCCTGTCGTTTGCCATTTATGTGAACAAAGTCTCCCATAAAACATGTAGATGCTTATTTTATTTCTATTTCAGGCCTTAACATTTATCTTGTGAATTTCTCAATTATCAAATTCTGATTAGGCGAGTTTGCCACTTTCTTTGTTCTAGAATGGAAATGTCCAGTCGGGCAAGTGGCGGTCAACCAGATCTGCGAAGGTCACCTGATCGCACCCAAAATCCACTTGCAAGGGACATTGAGCAACCATATATCTTCGGAACCCTGACCGGAAATCCTCCGCCACAAACTGTTGGGTTTGCCAAAGCAATACTGGCAGTGCGATTCCCAGGCGTGGGTTGGAGAGGGGGGATGGAATTGTAAAACATTGTCGCATATCTTCACTTTACATAAATAAAGTTAGCTTTGTGCCATCGTCCCCTTGTAATTTTAATCAAAAACATTGTTTAAGTGTAATGCTAGTAAAACATGATGTCAAAATATTTTAGTTGGCATATTTTATTTCTAAGAAAATGCATTTACTTGAAAGCTATGCAATCAGAGCAGACGATTTAAAATCAAACGTGTTATTTTGCAGTTCAACCGTATCTCCAATCAAGCGTGAAATACACACAACAATGAGAATATTATTGACATGTTCTTGGGTGAGTACTTAGGAATTTTGACTAATATATATTGCAGTTATTATAAAAGAAAGTTAGCCGTGTGCCACGCACATATATTGGGAGTTATTATAAAAGAAAGTCACCCCCCTTCACATAAACGAAAGTTACCCCATAGAAAAACTTTGCTGGGATCCAAATATTATCCCACTGGGTTCCCGCTTAATTGTGATATTTTACTATAGGATCCCACTTGCTTTTAAGTTCAATTTTCCCAATAAAACCGAGATTTCTTTATGAGATCCCAGTTGAACAAAACTGATACCAAATAAGGACACCACATAGTATGCACGTGTGTATATACACACACATATATGTGGTGACCTCTTTCCTGCATAGCAATTGTCAAGCTGTGATGTGAAAGCAAGTGATTAAATGATAATAAAATAAACCAATCAAGTTGAAAAATTGGAAAAACTGTATTTAGACAAGTATTTGGAGATTTACTTGTCTTTCTACATTTCTATAATGAATGGTCCTTCCATTCAATTTAGACTATTTTTGTTCATGTTTCAAGGAGATTATTTGGAGAGACGTTATTGGCTGAGTTAGAGAGAATACTCAGGTATTTATTTGACTTTTCATTTTCAGAGAACTTAAACTAGGAAAACCTTACGTTTACAGTAGTGGTGTTCCGATTAATCGATTTGGTCGAGCATTGGTCATTTGAGACAATTTGGTAAAGCATTGTTCCTTTAAGTCATGACTCGGTTTTATTTAAATCGGTATTTTACGTTTCCAGTGTGTTTGCTCATCAAAACGTTTATTTCTTGTATAATAAAAGCAGTTTCGAAGAAAAACGATCTTACCTTTTATTTCACAGACCGGTGAGAAATGTGTCCAACTGCCATTGTATTGACATGTCCTAAACATGTTCCCTACGATATCAAATTCATTGTTACAACTGTAGGTTGCAACGGCGATTGGGTACATCAACGTGACCGTTTAAAATATTAATCAGCGGTAATAACTCGGTTAATACATTTCAATATAACTGAATGAAGGAATGGTGTTTTTCAACACGTCGACACATACATGGAACATATGTTCGCGAAAACAAATGAAACTAAACTAAAAATGAAATAGTCGATTGTTAAAACAGGTGCGTAAACAAGTAAATGTAAATACAAATATATTAAAATAAATTTTTAATCCGATTTATTTCATGAAATCTAAAATAAAACTGAAATCAATGTAATCAACTAATTCTTTCATAGTTAACCTGGTAGTGTATTTGTCACATAGGAAGAAAGTCCACACAGTATAACAATATATGACTGGTAAGTGTGCACAACAGGGTATACATTCTGTTATTGCCCACATTGTAGTAAATATTAATGAGTACATGGTATATGCCCCATTCTGCATAGTATAGACCATCTGCGATGCTTGCTTGTCTTCAAGACAAACGTCTAGACAGGACCTCCTGAACAAAGTTTGATTTTTGCCTATACACTGGTAAAGTTTCTGATTGGCTGAGACAGGAACACCTGCTATCCAAGATATACAGAAAGGCATAAAGGCGGAAAGACAATAAATAAGGGACACTACATTATATCGACGAACTAAATGCGGATGGTAAGCAATACTTTAATAAAAAAAATAATAATTACTGTCACGTGGTTGCAGTTGGTTCCTGTTTCAAATTTGTTTCTGCACAACTTGTCAAGACGTTTGTATTTACAATCAAGCGTCGAAGATGATCAAGACTACATTTCAGCACCGAGCTAAAACAACGTCTCGGCGAATGGCTGTGCTAGAGGGACGCCACTCACCGAGTACAGGTTTAATTGAATGCAGTTTATTGTTCATGGCCTTATATATATTTACTTATTTATATACCCGTTGACGGGCATTTATTACTACCATATCATCCCTTATTTGTAAATAGTTTTATCTTTATATATTTACTTTAATTTTTAATTACTACTTCATTTCTTCATCTTTCATCAGTTTTTGCGCACAATATGACCTATTTATGTGTGGACGTGCCGTAAAACACCATTCATTCATTCGTTCTTTTTGTTTTTCATAAATGCCCGTTCTAACCAATAGGAGTAGACACATTAGAGTTTTGACATACTTGCTTTTTTCCGGATAATCTTCAGTTACATGGTGACTTTAATACATCTTAAAATGTATCAAATTAAATGTATAAATCAAGATTTTATTATAATATAATGTATTTATCTCACTCATAATGAATATTTGAATTACCTCCCTTTATGATCATTACGTGGTCCGGCCTTAATTCCATTAAGCGATGAGAAAGCTTATATTAGCAGGATTTCATAACGCATATTTCGACAACAAACTACGTTTAAAAACATTTTTTACTGAAGAAATGGGATAACCTGTTTAAAACAATTAACTATTAAATGTTTTAATTTTACAATGTTTTAACTTTTTAAGCCGATATTAAGGTTTTATTTCATACCCCAGCTAACCCCGTTTTTGCTTCTTGGAGAAGGGGTTGGATGGGGTATGAAAGTTAATAATTGGACCACGTAATGTAACTCGCGCGGTCTCTAAAATGAATAAATGACTATAAATTTACGGAATTACCAATTGAACATAGAATAGATTTATTCAATAAATTAATTACTCTGTGATAACATCCGTATTTAATTTAGAAATGATGTCTCGTGTGCCATTTTTAGATAAATGGACAATTCTATGGACAAATTTATTGAAAGAAAATTTCAATTAACCGTACCCCATCCATTTTGGATTTTCTTTTCAAAGATGGCTGACCAATAGCCCTTAAATCATGAATCCACCTCAGAACTGTGAGCACTTTATGAAATTTACACTACCTTTCTACTGTTCTACTGATTTTTTGTGTGCATGCTTCAGTTTAATTGAACTTATATTTTAAAAGAATCAAAGACGGGTCATGGTTTTTCCCGTCACATAGGTAGTACCTAGTTCATATTAGCCAGTGTATAGAAAAAGATCGTCAGGCCCTGTCAAATGATACTGCGTTTTCGTACCTTCAATTCGTTTTATATGTCAATTTCACCAATGGTGTCTTAAAGGGACACAAAGCAATCTTGATTTTTTAAAAACTCACAGCGTCCCGTCAGCATGTCTTCAATTATTGATATTAATTATAAGAATAGTATAAAGCAAATTGTTTTTGCATATTATCGAAAGTTGAAGATATTGCACCCAATATATTTAACTTATAGTAGCATAAGACCCCCAAAAAATGAAAACTCAAACTTTTATTTTATTATATGCAAGCATGTTTAAAGTCAAAATGATATGCCGATATTCATATCTGAAGTACTAAATAGACGTCGCTTTAATATTAAATATGTAGAGGATAATAAATGAGTATAAATGTATGATTTTACTTACCGTTTCCTAAGAACAATACTCCAAGAGGATATCCATATGCATGATGATATTCATTCCCATACAACATAGCACCAAATGTCTGACCATGTGTGTGGTGCAGATGATGAGGTCCAACATGCACTGTGTAAACATTGACGTAATAAGGTGTACCGTTATATGTTACGTTGCGAGTACTGAACGCATTAGGCAACGTCGATCCATCTAGTAACAAACCAGACAATTCGTGAGTTTTGATAATGATCACAAGATAGTTGGTAAAACTAGAAAACAGCGATGACACGGTGAACTGATATGTTGCCATATATTGACTTACTGATGGAACCACCGACATGAATGCATACTTATTGTAACCATATTGCACAATCATTTTAGGTTGGCTTCCATATATTACTACTGGGTCGTTGTTTGATACCTCGAAGAACTCACCCATCTCATCGAGGAGTATTGATTTAGTTATGCCTGTGTTTGTGTAGGTTATTGTTGTGTTTTTCTTAGATGGATATATTCTCTCTAAATATGTTGTTGTTGGTGGAATGCTTGGGACGATATAATCACGTCCATATGTAGATGTTGGTGGCATTTGCTCTACAATATACTCTCCGTAACCACTGCCGACAGGTATAAATGCTGCCTCATGACCCGAAAACACGGCAATAGGTTGATCACACTGAATTACGCTTCCACTGAGGTCCGATCTGGATTGATGCAGATACATCTGCATTTCATTTAACTTCACCGTTAGTGAACTACCTTGTCTGTTATTCACACGAGAGTAAATAGTCACATTTGTGCTGTTATGAATTCCTACTAGTAAATACTCACTAGTATGTTGGTATCTATCGTCGGGCGTATATGATGAAATAATGTACTCGGTTGACAGACATTGTACTGGAAGAGCAAGGAAACCTTCATATGTATCTGTCGGAAATGTAATAACAGACAGAGAGATGTCGACGTCTGAGGTTATATGTATTCCATTATTGTGTGCTGGTATTATCGAGTTATTAATGCTCACTGAAGCTGTACCGTTCATGATGGCTTGATGGTGATTTATGCCGATGGCGGGCGCTTTAACAGTAACGCTGCCGGAAGTGGTTGCAGAAATAAGAAGTTCAATACTTTCGCTTGTGAGATATGGCTTCAGTATTCCCACGTAGAATTCTCTTCCGACGCTGCCTGGAAAAAAATGTATTTATACTATTATTATTAAATACAGCACACAAGGTACCGTCAATCGCTTATTATCTATAGTTGAATATATTCAATTAATACAATTTTATTACGGATATGTTAATACTAAAAATGGATAGGTTTTGGAGAACAAAACAATATGAAAATATAGTTGTACTTATTGCTGTTCTTTGCTGATCAAAACGTACATATAAAAATGTAGTATGTTGACTTTATTTATTATGTTGACTTATATTCAAATGGTTTCTTTTGTCTTCACGACCTACTTATGTTTGATGTTTTCGTGGTTTTCTAGGTCGTTGATTCTAAGATGAATACAGTTTAAGAACGCCGCAGTGTGCATAACTTTTTCCATAACTTACAATAATATCAATGTTTTTTGTTTAATATAAGAAGGATAAACAAGCCACACCGTCTCATTCGGTTTGAGTCATTTATTAGGGAAGCTTTCGTAAAGAAAGAACATGTAGTCGCTGTACTTTTTGACTTGAAGAAAGCTTATGATACTGCATGGAAGTACGGTTTCATGAATGATCTTCATGACCTTGGTCTTAGAGGCCGATTACCAATTTTTATAGAGAATTTCTTAGATGATAGACAGTTTCGTTTCCGAATGGGTTCAACCCTCTCTGACATTCATGAACAGGAGATGGGTGTGCCACAGGGCAGCATACTCTCTGTCACCATATTTAATATAAAAATTAACAGCATAGTTAAATGCATCAATCCTGGTGTGGATTGCTCTCTATATGTTGACGACTTTGTTATACGTTATCGTGCTAAAAACATGAACACTATTTAGAGACAACTTCAATAATATCTCAATAAACTTTAATAAACTTCAGACCTGGTCGGATAAAAATGGTTTTAAATTTTCTAAATCTAAAACTAATTGTATGCACTTTGGTCAACTACGTAAACATCATGAAGACCCTAATCTAACACTGGATGGGTCACCAATACCAGTAGTGGATGAGACAAAATTCCTCGGTCTTATTTTGACCGTAAATTAACGTTCAAACAACACCTTAAGTGCTTGAAGGCCAAGTGCCTTAAAGGTCTTTAATCCTAGTTATGAACCATGTTTTTGATCGAACATCGAAGGCCATTCGACCATTTGGTCTTCGTATTAAACCAAAATTAAGAGACACTGATTTTTTTAAGGAAATCTAAAACAATACTAAAAAAAGTGTATGATAATGGACCTTTGGAAACGGCCGAGCACGACACATACGAAATATTGCAGTCTCGGTTTGATTGAGACTGTTCATGAGCGGTAGTGAATTATGCTAGCTACCGCTCACGCCCTCTAGCCCCGGGTTGAGCAGAACTCAATATTCATAAAATCAACAGCACAAAATTTTAACCATCCCGAAGATGGCATGCATATGGCGGTGGACATGGAGTTGACGTCTTCCCCATGTCGTACGGCGTATGGTCCCAGTATCTAATAAAATGAAATGCCCCGAAGAGCGAAATAAACACAATGGAATTTAGTTGGGAGCAGCGGTTATGAAGCCTGCGTATAAAAAGCAGACAACATATCCTATTAGTGGTTAAACAATACCCAGAGCCTTTTATCGGCCGGAGAGGTGGAACCACCGAATCAAAAATTATGTAAGAAAACAAAAGAAATTGAAAATGTACCACCGATAACTAACTATAAGTATCGGGCTCAGCGATCTCCAAAGATTGAATGAATAACAGTACTGATTGCAAGCGCGGGGAGACGTTTTACTGCCGCCACACTGCACAAGCAACGCCACTGTGCTATAAACAAAAGAGTATGATAATGGACCTTTGGAAACGGCCGAGCACGACACATACGAAATATTGCAGTCTCGGTTTGATTGAGACTGTAAAATCTATAGTATCAAATAACTCGTTCATAGTATTAACATTGTAGTACCTTTGGCGCATATCATCAAAGTATACACATTCCAACAAGATGTGTTTGTCCGTTAACGGTGCAAAGTAGGGTATACATTCTTGTAATAAATATGAATGAGTATAACGTGTATGCCCTATCCTGCACCGGGCTAGGACAACTTCTTCTCGACGAGTGGGTCTACTAGAAGAACGCCATTCTTCGAGTAACGGTTTAATTGAATGGAATTTATTGTTAACTGACAAATCCCAAACGGCTTGCCAACAGTTACGAATATTTGTGTTAATACAACTTTTGAAATCAGTATAAGGTAATTTGGCTTAAGAAGTATGTAAAGCTAATGCTGCTTTAGCAGCACTATCAGCTCTATCATTACCACGTATTCATACATGGCTTGGAAGCCAGCAGAAAATAATAACATTATCAACTATAAGAGAATTGTACTGGATTATCATGTTTCATATTACCCAGGGCTTGGAGAGATGAAAGGGAATCAGAAAATGAAAAGATAGAGGCCTTGTCAGGCAGGCGGCTCTTTATGCTGTGTTTGTGAACAACAGCTATTGCAGCTACCTTATCTCCATTTTAGAACCATCGGTTTATATATGTTGAAATTTAGATTTAATTTCATTAAATTTGCTTTGAAAGACAGTAGGGTCTGTACTGGATTTGTTACTTTTACAAAGATCAAAAATAATTATTGGTGTTTCCAAAGTCCACGGTGGAATTTATGGTACTTTGTACTTGGCAATCAAATTTAGATCGATTTCGGTGTCTCTTAATTAATCGATCAAATGGCCGAATTGCCTTCGGTGTTCGACCAAAAAGAAGTTCATAACTAGGATTAAAAAGAGTGTCGAAAGTTGGGTTTGAATGGTTAGATTGTAATTTAATGGCATATTGCAGGGCTAATTTGTCCCGTCTATGAGACAGATAGATATCCTTCCATATCTATATGATATCAATGTGGAATATATAAGATGTATAAATAACGCCAGAGTGTGCATATATCCTTCCATATCTATATTATATTAATGAATATATACGATGGATAAATAACGCCACAGTTTGCATGTATATATCTTTTCATATCTATATAATATTAGATGGATAAATAACGCCACAGTGTGCATGTACCCTTCCATAACTATATAATATCAATGTGGTATATAATATGGATAAATAACGCCACAGTGTGCATGTATCCTTCCATATTTATATAATATCAATGTGGTATATAATATGGATAAATAACGCCACAGTGTGCATGTATCCTTCCATATCTATATACTGTCAATGTACTATGATGAATGAGTAACGACAGTGTCATTGTATCCTGCATTGATATGTATCCTGTTGTATCAAAATAATATAAATTTGAAATTTCAAAGTATTGAATAAATAAATGTTTTAAACTCGTACCTGTGCATGGTTGCATGCTTTTCTTGAATCCATCCACGTGCCTTGGAATCAAAACCTATATTTTAAAATGCAAAGTAAAGTTTAAGTGTAAGGCAATCATAGGTTCTAAGAAATCGTTGTATTTCTTTACTTATTTGGTAATACATATTTACTTATTTACTGACTGATTTACTAACTTCTTTCCTTACTTACTTACTTACTTACTTACTTACTTACTGATTTACTTATTTATTTACTTACTTATTTACATATTTACTTACTTATTTACTGACTTATTTACTTGCTTACTTATTTAAATATTTAATTACTTACTTACTAACTTTCTTATTAAATTTGCTGATTTACTTATTTATATATTTATTTATTTGTTTACTTACTTATTTTGTTTGGTACGTACGCAGGAACGCACGCACGCACTCACTCACTCTCTCATTCATTCGTTTTGAATTGAATATCCGACAAGTTACGATTTGTTTTGCGAGAGTGTTAGGTAACTTATACTTATGTATTATTATTTGTCTAATGCCTCATGCAAGCATTCATTTTATTTCACATAAGAAAATACAAGTGTCATTAAATCTAAAAAGAGGCACAAGAAGGCATCTGTGTGCTCTACTGGCTAACATGGCCCTTATAACAGGGGAGGTGGGAGGGGATTCAATATGGGTATCAGATATGGCTGTTTTTTAAAATTGTCCGTGCCTTTATCGAAAGAAATTTTCTGGTCTGGAAAAGATGAATAATGAAGGACCGTGAGTGTTAAAAAAAGCAAAACATAGCTATTTTCATTCAACCAAGGGCCACAACTCTGTTGTTTCTGCCTATCGATTAGCTCTACTGGCCGAAGGGCAGCAGAGTTTATGGGATGGAGAGTTGTCCGTCGTCTCTCAGTCCGTCGTATGTCAACTTTTGCCTCGTTAACACGATAGTGCCTTCATTTTTCAACCGACCTTTACCAAACTCTACCAGTTTGTTTATATCAATGAGAGCTCGGATGAGTTCGAAAACCAGCCAGATCGGACCATTTACACCGGCGTTATGGCCCTTAATTAGGCCTTTGTAACACGATAGGGCCTTCATTTTCCTCCCGATCTTTATCAACCTTTACCAGATTGTTGATATCAATGAAAGCTCGGACTAGGTTGAAAACCAGCCAGATCGGACAAGAAACACTAGAGTTATGGCTTAAATAGGCAATATGATAGCTATATTGGGAACTTGATCAAACTCGTGGTTTCCGCTCAATAACTTTTATTAAGAACGAGGTATTGCAATGAAACTTGCAGGGTATGTAGCTTATATGGAAAGGAAGGTTGGGGTTGCATTCGGGGCCACTGGGATTAAGATCAAGGTCGCTGTTACTAAAAAATAGAAAACTTTTGTTTATAGTGAGGTATTGTGACGAAACTTCCTGGGTAGATAGCTTCTGTGAAATGAAATGATTGCAAGTGGGGTCACTGGGTTCAAGGTCAAAGTCACTGTTACTAAAAATGAAAAAACGGTTTCTGCCCAATAACATTTGTTAGGAGTGAGGTATTGCAATGAAATTTGCAGGGTATGTAGCTTATATGGAAAGGAGGATTGGGATTGCGTTTGGGGCCACTGGGTTCAATGTCAAGGTAGTTGTTACGACATGCATCCCCACTGTTAATGACATAATTTCATATATTGTGGGATTGACATTGGTGTTGGTCAAATAAAAGGTCAGAACTTTATTATAGAGCTCGACATGTAGGCCGTGGCATTCTAGTTTGGCAAAAGTACTGATGGGAATTGTATGAAGACAACCATAGATAAAAGAGCCATTTTAGCAAGTAGAGCATCCACATGCCCTCTTAGGCCTCTTGTTACTGGTTATCTATCATTGAAATAAACACTATGACGAAGTTTGGTCAATATCAGATTAAAAGTAGAGGAGCAAGATTGGTAACAAATTGCAGTTGCAGTTAAAGCATTTTAACTTTACAAAACGTTCTTCATAAAATAATTTTTTTGTAAAAACAAAATGGCGGATCGGATACCAAATCAAGATATAACATTTTTAAATAATCCAATCTCTGCCGTTTCTAGTCCGACATTGATAGTTTTACAATTTTTCACTTCCTTCGAGATAACTTCAAAAAATGAAAAATATATAATAGGGGGAGGGGGAGGGGTGAGGTGTTGGGGGTTGAGTCAGATGTGTCTGGTTCTCAAAATTGTTCGAGCTTTTATCATAATATTAACATTTTGCATAAGTTTGGCTGTCCTTAGCCAGTCAAACTTGAATGAAACCTTGCTTAACCTTTCATTTATATAAACACTCTAACCAAGTTTGGTAAAAATCAGGTAACAATAAAGTACTTTAGCTACAGACTTAACAAAGAAAACGAAAGCATATTTCCACATATCAAGGGTCATAACCCTGATGTCACTAATCGGATCTAGCTGGTTTTCAAACTTGTCCAAGTTTTATATCAACAAGCAGGCCGGATTTGGTGAAAAATAGATGTACAACGAAGGTGCTAGAGTGCTTACGAAGAAGAGTATAGCATTTTTAAATCATTCAAGGGCCATAACTCTGCTGTTTCTTGTTTGTTACGCCTAGTTTTCGAACTCGTCCGCATTGACACGGTCAATGGTTAAAATACTGCTGGGGTTTAAACCAGGTTCTAGGATGCACCGAACCTCACTATTACCCTACTGTCAAGATCATATGTAAAATAAAGGATCTTAAGTGATAATAAGCAAAATATAAAGTCTTTTTTTTCTATAAATCATGGGCCATAACGCTAGTGTTACTTATCCGATCTAGCTGATTTTAACTTGTTCGAGCTTTTATTGATGTTAAGGCACTGACACAGTTTGGTAAGTATCAAATGCAAAATTAAAGGTGCTAGAATGTTAACAAGGCATATTGTGGCATTTTTCAGTAGAACAATGACCACAACTCTGGTGTTACTTATCTGATCAAGATGGGTTTCAAACTTATCCCTTAACTTTTAATTGTTAACATTCTGGCTCTTTCATTTTGCATTTTACGGAACTTTGTCAGTGTC